>VYZS01001936.1:4628-17463 GCA_013400695.1 Neodrepanis coruscans | reverse complement strand
TCTAGTTCTAAATTAAGTCCTCCTACTCGCAGACAAGTGGAGATTTACTGGAAGGCAATTCAGAGGTTATCACCATTTCCCACCAGCTCACTCTCCTCTGATGCAGTGCTGCTATTCCTCTTGTTCCTACAGTTCCTTTTGAGGTCACCACAGATGTCAGAGACCTGTGCTGCACCAAGATCATGGTTGACCCTGAAGTGTATGCTGTTCCTTTTTGGATCTGTGCTGCAATTGCTCAGCACACTAAAAAAAAAAAAAAAAGATCAGGCCATTGTATGCCCTGTGTCTGAAAAAGCTTTATAAAGATCATGTTTGCTGTACAGAGTCATGCTTACCGGGCTGAGGAAAACATGCCCTCTACCTACTGAGATTTTGGTTTGATTAGGTACATGACCAAAAAACCCAAAACCACATCCCCACTTTTTCTTTTTTAAATGCTTTCAGAGGATTTATCAAATTTGAAATCCCTCACATTTCTTCTTCTGCCCTACCTTTGCAGATTTACAGTGACCTTAAAACCCTGTTCTCACTTCGGGCTATTTCAGTCTGTTACTGTTTCTGAATCACTATCAAACCTTTCATGCCAGCAGAACAGTTTGCACAGCCATTTAAAAAAGTAAGCATCAAATGGAAAGATAGGAGGACTCCAAGAGCATTTACCCCCCTGAAGTCTAAATAATTCCAAATATTGCAACTTTTTACTCTGGAAGGTATATCAGACAGTAAGGTAAAAAGATATGCAAAGTACACAATAAAAAGTAAATTGCATCAATAAAGATTTATAGGTATGTAAGAATAGCAAGATTTGCTTAGAAATACATAGTTTTTTAGAAAAAAAATCAACATGGAGCAGTCTGGAGCTTGTGCAGCTGTTTGTAGAAAATTATGCTTATCAGGTTTTTTTAAGTTTCATTATGGATTAGCATTATTCCTCCAATGACTGTGCTTAAAGGACAGTTAAAGTTACAATCAACCATTCCTTTTACTGGTCCACACAACCCAGCTGCATAGCAAAGGGGTGACATAAGCACTTCTTTCTGCAGAACCTTGCTGGACAACACAGTTATCATTTATGTTATGGTAATACTCAGATCCCACTCCCAGGCTGTACTGTAAGATTCAGAATGAACCAAAAATGGGCCTTGTCCCTACCAGCAAAGAATCCAGTAACATGTAACAAATGTACATTTGAAACAACAAACAAAAAAAACCCCAAAAACCCAATAAGCTCATGTTGACATAACTTTCTAGCAACTTTGGGAAAAGGATGTGAAAAAGCAGAGTGAGATTGCAGTGACAATTCCTTTACAGCAAGGGAGAAGTAAGAAATTGATGATGCTTTCAAACTATAATGTGTGGGAACAGAAGATATTAGGGAAAGATGCAAGACAAATAATCATTTGAATAGGGAATGACACAAAAGAATAAGGAAGAGTGCAGGCAGTTACTGGAATTAAAATGAAAATAAACAGATCTAACAGATCTAATGTTATGGTCACAAACACGAAGAAGATAAAAAAGACTCCTTTTACCTAACAGTAACTGACACAAAGAATCATGTGTCTAAGAAATAGTATGTTTGATTATACAAAGTAAATGTGCAAGATATTGTGGATGTAAGGGTCTAAAAGTACTCAAAGTACTGTGGGCTCTATAAATGCTGTACTGCCCAGTGCATCCCTTTGCTTTCCATCAACCTCAAGAAACACAAATACTGAGTAAAGGTAAGACAGAAGCCTATATGATTTAAAGGTCATTTTGCCCTCTTCCAATTCAATACCCACTTAGGCATCCTGGCCTAGGTCCATTACAAAGTATTATCAGTATACAGTGGTGATATATATGCTTTTCAGACATACATTTTAAAAAGTAAAAATTGCAGTCAATGAGCTTAAATCTGTTCAGACATGCGTGGACATAACCTTTAGTCCTACAGTCCATGTCACTAAATAACAATTCTGTACCATGGTAGGTAAAGAAGGAGGGTCTTCAAAATCCACCTTTCACCAGTTTTTGCTCTTGGTTTGATTTAGCCTCTCAGATCCATTCAGATTTCAGGAGTCTCAGTCTACCACGCCTTAATTTTGGTCTGACATATATAAGGCATCTATGACCTGTACTTCAGATTTAAGATTGCTTTTGCAATTGGTAGTCTGAAAGCTGGAGGAAAAAAGATACTAATAAATCTCTTAAAAAATAAAAAAAGTTGTTTTCCAACTGAAGAGTATACATTTTTTAATGCTGAAATTGTCTTCTGATATAAGGAATATTTGTCATCAAGGACTCTTCAGAATTTCATCTGGGTACATTTTAACAGATAAAGTTGTTATACTTTTTTCTACAGAAGTCCACTTTTTCAGACTATTTTGGAAGTGAAACT
Organism: Neodrepanis coruscans; assembly: GCA_013400695.1. Taxonomy (NCBI): domain Eukaryota; kingdom Metazoa; phylum Chordata; class Aves; order Passeriformes; family Philepittidae; genus Neodrepanis; species Neodrepanis coruscans. Next base: position 15,083 of record VYZS01001936.1, on the reverse strand, counting down.
GCAGCTGAAGTGAATCAAATATTAAGTACAGTTTACTGATTTAACCCTAAATAATTTTCAAACTGTAAATGCAGAGTCCCTAAATATACTTTTCATCTGTGAAAGCTGCAGAACTGTCTCGTGCACTTCCAGTACTGTCAGTACTCTAACCCTCAGTTCTGGTCTTAAACTAAAACACCAAGTGAGAACCGATCAACTTGCAGAGTTACAAAAGTTCCCAATAGAACCATAAACATCCAGATATTTCTTCATTATGGGGTGGGGTGACCACCCGGGAAAACACCTCAAAATGAACTTGAGTTTTATTTACTTTTTAGCCAATCAGTTGTTCAGCCCGCCTAACCCTTTACTAGCACCAACAGACAAAAAATAAACATGTAAACTCTGCAAAGAAGGCATTTCCACTTACCATTTTTCACTGCAAACTAAACAACTCCTTACAATAAGTGTTCTGTGTACGCCTGCTGAGTGAGTAAACTGAATACCATCCACCAATACCTGACTATTTTCCTTGAAAGGGCAATAAATTCAAATTACTCAGATTACAGAACTGTTTAAAAGGATTTAGTGTGCATTTGATTCATAAATGCCTCATCCTTCTTCACCTTTTGTCCAAAAATTTATATTTACCAGTGTTCTTTGTTACCCCAACCAGAACCTCAAAATAAGATTTAGGAGAATAATGGTTGGGATGATAAACTTATCTGCTGGGGATGACAACTCTTTGGTACATAATTGAAAAACAATGGAGGGAACAGGAATAAGAACTGTATCTGGTAGGACTTCCAGCACATCCATGCTGAGGACCATCATCCCTTTCAAAGAGTGAAATACATCACTTATCCTGAACAAGATTCTTCTCTAACTCCTTGGAGTCAGGTTTGGCTTTGTTTTACTTAAATAATTTTAGATATCAATGCCATCAGTAAAGAATGTCCTAGTGAGTGCCAATAATCAAACTAAGTAGTGATAAAGAAAACCTTAGAAGCTTTTTGAGGAAAATATCAAAAATTAACCTGATAATCTGATTTATTTTATACATATTTTTATGTATTTACACATTTTACAGTGTATTCCATAATTCAGATTCAGATAGAGAGGTGAAACATTGACTTAAAAACAGTAGCAATAACCTATGTATACCTCCATACACATTGCAACTGTTCAAAAAGTCCAGAAACCATTTGGATTATGTCAGTCTGTTTCATCTATACTCCATCAAAAATACAAACAACCCAAAAGAAAAACTAATACCATTTTTTGTTCTTTCTGTACCTCAGAATGATTCAACATTTATATCCAATCACTAGCAATAAACTCAGTTATACAGTTCCTAACTCTCCTTTCTCTCCCAAACTTCAAAGCCATGTACATGGAGTTACCTGTCTGTACTTAACCAGTTTAAAAAACAGAGAAAAGAGATGCACTAAAGTTTATTTTCTGTCTCCAAGCCAGGGTCACAGATGCTTTCGGCACTTCTCAGGGCCAGAATCATCCTGAAAGTACAAACCTACATTTGTTCCTTGGAAGAACTGAGTGTGGCTCACAGCTTTTCTTTAACACAAACACGTTAGAAGGAACACCTGGCTTGAGTGCAGTGACCCAGTATAATCGTTCACAAACAGCACCTGTCTCCAAGCAAATGGCTCAGTGTCTCCTTTGCCTGAAGACGTTTCCCACTGTTTTGAGTTGCTAATCAAAGTATTAGATTTAGCTAACTAAAATCCCATTTCTGTCCAATTTTAATACTTAAAATTTTTCAGAGTGACCAGGCATCATGTTGTCAGAAATGCAAAGACACAGTTCATTTTATACTGCAAAGAGTTGATACTACTTTGGAACAAAAAAATCAAGCTTCTGTATAAATTGCATGACTATAGTCTCAGTAATGAGTTTGTTTTCTATTAGCTCTGCTCAACTGTTCACCAGGTTGCTCATTTACCAGTCAGCTAGTACCAGTTTGAAGTGCATTTCCATGGTAGAAAAAGTGTAAAAGCTTCTATTGCTACTTAGCTCCTCAAGTATGAAAACACATGTTAAATTAATCAATTCAGGTGGAAAAATTAATGAGGCTGCTAGAAGATACAGTAGAAACACCATTAATTTCCCAACCAATCTATGATTCATGGACTTCAGAAAAGGACTTCAGTTAGCCTAACCACTTTGCTTTTATAACAAAGCATTATAATATACAGGTTTCACCCCACCTCAAGTTTTGGCAAGGTGAAAAAATATCCAGGCAGAGAGAGGAAACAATGTTTTCTTACTAGAGACAGCCTATTCAACTGGAGAAGCAGCTGAAAATGAAAGAAAACATGGGCAGCACATAAAAATATTCTAAAGAAGAATGATCCTGGATTTTTTTTTTAATGGTACTTTTAGAGAGCTCTGACCTCAGAATATAGCACGTAAACCTGGCGAGAATGTGGCAGCAGGATAATTCACTATTTTATTTATTTCACATATCAGCCAAAGCAAAGAGCAAGTTACCTTTGAACTCTTGCCACATATGTGCATCTGTTTTCCTTCATCTAACAAGCCTTTCTGAGAAGAGTATTGTAAACACTGAATGCAGCAAGCTGTGAAAAAAGGGTAAGCATCCTACTCCAGTGATCCCAGAGTTTTACAGGACCTGAGATACTACATTTCAGCTCTCTAAAGAAACAGCAATCACAGAAGGTTATGCTCAAGAGCACTGTGCTAAAGAAGTAAGGAAATACGCATTGACTGTAACGTAACAAAGATAATCCGAGTCCTGAATTGGGCTACCTGTTGGTTACCTGCAGAAATCTTTGCATCACAGCATGAAGCTCAGAGCTGGATTCTCAGCTGGGCACATTATTATGTGATACACTCCAGGTTGCCGTACTTAAACTGATAATCTGTGTGCCACAACAGCTTTTAACTAGTTTACCTTCTACAGAGAAATCCATCTGAATGGAAAATAAATGGTTCACTCTTCAGTATACCTAAAGAAACCATGCATGTCCCTTATTAAATATGTGATGCTTAAACATTTACATTACATGTGATGCTTAAACATTACATTTAGGAAATAAATTCTTGTTCATTACTTAGACCCTGGTCCAGCAAAATCTAAATCTGAGTTTAAAAACTACACCAATGATAACGCTGTGCATGACGGCATTCCAGGAAACCAATGCTACAACTGAATAGCTCAGGTGAATACCTAATCTGGGAAAGCAAATCAAGATGGGCTGCAAAATATGTACTAATGTTTGTTTACTAGAAATGGGGCATTGGATGATTATTATGACAGTCTAGATTACAGTGGATCTTTAAAGCCAAATCTAAACCCATTATTCGCTATTGATAATAGTGTATTCAATCAAATCATTTTGGTATTATGTGCTTCATCAGTCATATATGGAATTTCTAGAGTGTTTCCTACATTCAGACATTGCCTACAAATCTCAATTATGGGAATAATTCAACTTGCCTGTGTTTTTGCGCCTCCTGCTATGTATAACAAACCCTCAACTGACTAAAGGCAGCAATTGACAGAATGCTTAACACGTTCCACCTGGGCTTTTGGCAGAGTTGGCACAAACCAGGTGTGTCTGACTAAAGGGGAGTAAGAGACGAAGCTGTGATAGACCCAGCTGTGCTCAGACGACCCACCACCACTAACAAGGGAGGCTGTGAAGAGTCTGCCTACGGCTGCCCGGTGTGAAACGCCCTATTTTACACGTTTCGGGGCCACCACAGAAGTGCCCCCGAGGAAGCCCCAGGTGGTAGGGGAGGAGGCACCGGGCTGCTCCGGGGGTGCGGCGGCCGCTCCAGGTCCCATTTCCCGGCCGTGCCACAGCCCTTTGTTGTCGCCGCGGCGGCGCGCTCGCTCGCTCGCTGGCCTGGGCGGGTGCCCGCCGCTCCTCCGGGCAGCGGGTGTTCCCCCTCCTTCCCTCTGTCCTTGGGCAGGATGGTGGACCTGGACAGCGAGGTGCCTCCGCTGCCCCCGCGGTACCGCTTTCGGGACTTGCTGCTGGGCGACCAGGGCTGGCAGAGCGATGACAGGTGAGCGCGGGGGTCGCGGTGGCCGGGCGGCGTTCCGGGAGAGCACGCGCCAGCCCCGCTGGGAAACTTTCCCGGGAAAGGGGGGAAGAGGCCGCCGAGGGGCTGCGGGGCCGCGCCCCGCCCGCCGCCGGGGGAGAGTCGGGCCGGCGCCCCTGGGCACAGCACGGGGCATCCCGCGGCTCCCGGGGCATCCCCGCCGCTGAGGAGGGGCAGAGCCTCTCCCTGTGCAGGAGGAGGAGAACAGGTACGATACCGTCTCTGTACGATGACATTCACTGAGAGGAAGTCCCAAACAAAACATGCTTTTTCCGTTTTTTGTCGAAAGGCTGATTGCAGGTGTCACTGGATGTTTTTAGTGTCCAATGTCCAGGTTACTTTACGTGCAGTTTCTTTTCATGCTGGGATCCTAGGCTTGGGTGGAACTACCGTTATTTTATTCCTTTATGAATTATTTCTAGGACTGTCAGCATCTTTAATTACAAACCGATGGAAAAGGTATTTGTTTGTTTCAAGTCAAATAGTGTCCTTAAAAATAAACAAATAAATAAGAACCTCGTATATTAAAACAAACAAGCAAACCAGGCGTGTGTTTGAATTTCAAAGTGCTAAATGAACAGTGTTGATGAACATGAACAGCATCGTGTCATGACCGGACAACCAGCATATGTTACCGGACAACCTCTTGTGTCAATAGGTTATTACACGATCCCATCCTGCAAAATTGTGTGTCATATCCACTTTGTAGCAACAATTTATTGTGGTTAAATGACAGAAAAGCAAAATACGACAACATATTGGATCGATTTTAATTCAATGTATTTACATTGTCAGAATATGTCTTTTACTTGGCAGTCGAAACTTTGATTTTAAATGCTGGTCTACATTATTTAGATTTTGACTACTTTCCTAAGGAAAGATGGATTCTTTTTGATTGATAATTACAAGATCATGCACATATATAATTATTACCTTTGTTTAGGAGAATATGCTATATGTTGAAGCATTTAAATTATGTTTGTTCACACAGTTATGAAATGGTGAATTACATCTTAATATAGTCACAAGAAATGAATGCTGTGGTTGGAAATTACAGCACTGTAACTGCATAATGGAAAGTTATAGAGTATGCTTCTCAAAGCAAGGGTTTACTGTTTAAAAAAAATTGAACTATGAATATGTTCTACATTCATTATTTGTGATCACAGTATTCTTTGAGATTTTTAGAAAATGTAGATCTTAGCATCTTCTACCTGCATTTTATTTTCTACTGGAAAAGGAAAAAATCCCACAAGTTTTCTTACTTCAACAACTTCATTTATTTATTTTAAATTTTGATGGCTAAAATTAAGAAAATATTCTCTTTTTTGACTTTTTTTGACTGCTCTGGGGTTTAACACTTTTTCCAGGTCTAGTTTCAACTTCTGTCAAGCACTTTTCTGATGCCAGATGTTTGGCTTGAACTTTGTAAAGTTACCTTCTACTGAAGAAGCATGATGTGGTCTCACATAGGAAATTGTGTATAAGCAACTGCTCAACCATTTGGCTGTGGAAATGTCTATGTCAAGTCTTCATGCACTTAAGAAAATGTAAATAAATAATCCTTAAAAAAATACTGATAGCAGAATTATAAGAGTCTTATAGAGCATGGTTGCTGTTTGAAAATTGCAACAAGGAACTGATGGAAAATTAATAGTTACTTTTAATTATTTCATTAATATTCTAACAAGCATTACAAGAAAGATTGCTAGCACATCTGAAATATAAAAATGTGACCATCTAGATCTTCATGCATTGCCCTGTGCTGAAGCTGGGCACCATGGCAGGAGTGCTCTGCAGTGGCTTCCCTACAATGCAAGAAAGATTGTTTTTTACAAGAGGCTCTGATAGCAGCACTCCCTCCTCTAGCTCTGCAAGTTACCATAGCAGTCTTTTTTGATACTAGCTTTCCAGTAACTGAGCAAGGTCCATTCTTAAAAGAAAATCTTTAATTATATCTTTTGTTTTGCCTTTTACAACAGGGCCCTGTCCAGATTCTTACTTTTCTGATCTGGACTATATGAAATGTAATATTGAAATATTCATCCATTCCTATGTTGCTGGTGCTACTATCCATTATGGAAAAAGCATACATATTCTGGTTAGGAATAGCTGGGAACGGAATATTTATCATGGTAGACATACTTTCAGGAAATATTGAAAGAGAAAGACTTATGGGGACTCTGAGATCAGCTGCCTATTATTTGGTAATGATTGGTGTTACACAAGTGTATCTTATTTTTTGTTTGCTTTATTGTCTTTTCTTGGCACCCACCTTGGTTCATGTTTGGGTTTGGTGAAGCACATCTTTATATTGTGCACTAATTAGAATAGAATACAAGATTTTGCCAAAGGTGTTGCTTGTAACCCCTTCAGTTGTATGGACATTAACTATGAATGGTATATCTGAATCCTGAGATACAGTTGAAGTAGTTATAGTACGGCTGCACAATGGCCAGTGGTCAAGATAGTTAATTTTAGTTATGAGGCCTTGGCTGAGGTGCTGGAAGTGATTCTCTGCCTGTTTCCAGTTCACTGCAACTTCTTAATTCCACTTGCTCCCAATTTTGGCACTGTGACTCATATTAAGGGTTTTCCATCTGTGTGGTCTGTTACCAGCCAAACTGTGTTTTCTGTTTCAGTCCCATTCACTTTTTGATCTTCCTAGTCTGTTCTTCCTCGAGGTCTCTTTTCTCTTTCCATTCTGCCCTTTCTGGAAAGATGCTTGCTTTTTGGTGACTGGGAGGCATATGGTCCATTTATGTGTTTTCAAATGCTTGTTGATTCTTCAAAGTGGAGAAGACATGACATTATGCCACAAACCACCCAGGATTCTCTATCACCAAATCACAGCATAGTTTGCCGTTATAAGTCACAGGGTAATATTTAATGATAAATGATTGATGTTATATGATTTCTCCTCTTTTTGCTGAAAGATATATTTCTGACATAATCATAGTTCAATTTTGAAATCCTACTAGTTTTGTTCCTTTAGGATGGGAGTTTAATCAGCTGTTTCTTTTAAATGTTCCTGTTAACTTATAAAATACAAAATGCTAAAATGCTTAATGATGTAACAGGACTCTCATAGAGGAATTTTATTCTTACATCTGTACCTGTTTGGAAACAGATTTCTAATAATATTTTTTTTTCTTGAGGACTTCTTCTATAGAATAGTCTCCCTAAGGCTTCTTTTCTTTTTTGGTATCTAGCTCATGGTCCAATTCTTACCTATATTTTTCTAATACAGTAACATCCATTTCACTGCTTTTGCATTTCTGTTCCCCCTCAAAAAAATTCTGCTTTCATAGCTTAGATTCATAACCAGCCTTGGAGTTGGCTTCAGTAACAGATGGGTTCTGGGCTGTCATATTCCACAAACCACCAAATTGGATTGTAAATTATTTTTCCTAAAAGAAGTGTGCAGAAGAACATGGTGAATCTTTGGCAAATGATATAGTTCGGGAAGAAAGATACTTTGAATAATTTATTGGCATTCTTGAATTTGCTGAGTGATTTTTCCTGAAAATAAAACAATGTTAAAAACCAGTTTTGACTTTGAAAGGCTAGGTTTTCAAAAGACCTGCTTCTCTTGGAAAAACTATGGAGATTAAACTTGATGCTTACAGTACACACATTTTACATGGAAAACACTTTTAAAGGGCAGCATGTAAAAGATCAGCCCAGCTAGAGCTGGGGGTGTGTGTGTATCAAGTGGGTGAGTTCTGTGTCAAGCAGGGGAGTACAGCAGGTTTCTTCTGGCCACATAAATACCCCAGTACTGGGCTTAAAGAGAAGATCGAGTCATTGACTTCTTCATGAGTTTTTTAAATATTGCTAATATCCATTTGTGAATCTTACTTTCAATAATGAAAAAAAATGTATCTGAAGATAAAACAGACTGTTTTGGTTTGCTGGATGTCCTGAGATGTTTCTTGTCTATCATAATGAAATTTGTCTTGCAGTTTGGCTGCTGGGGAAGGGAGTGGAAACAAGGGGGAAAACTCAGTGATTGACTCCATGAACAGGAGAAAAACTTCTGTTAGATTTCACTAAATTGTGATTGTAACAGTAAATTTTGTAATGAAACATTTCACAAACCTGCTGGTTATCAGTCCTTAGTCTTACCAGATGTGTAGAAGAGCAACACAAATAAAATTAGAAAATATCTTACCTGATGGAGAAGTACCATGTTCAAAGCTGGTAAATAATTTGCTTTAGACGAGGGCAGAAAAGAGGATATTTATCTTAGGTTCCCATGTAAGTTTTGAAAAGATAAAATGAAGAGGTTTTTTACATACATATATAGTTAATATATGCTTCAAAAGAGCCAAACCGAAGTGTTTACATTCTGTCCATATCACTGCCTTTTTAGTAAGACCTTTGGTGTCTTGCAGAGCACAATTTACCTCACATTTATTAAATGCACAATTACCTCAAATTTATGTACAGGCATTTAGGCCTTTATTTAGAAGCTTCTAAAGAAATAAAAACTACATTTGTTTTAGTGAATTCTAGCAAGCCAGAAATGTTACCCACCACTGAAGCCTGACTGCTTATTCTAGTGAACTGTTCCAATTTTCCTTTGTGTGCTCTGGCCATAGCCAGCAGCCAAAAATGTCTTGAACTGTGCAGTGCTTAGGAATGGTTTGGCAGCTTGAGTGTCCAAGGAAACAACACAGGCAGTTAAGTTATGGGTAGTCCAACCCCTGCCTCAAAGCATCAGATTTCACAGCTTTTCTGTACTCTGTTGCGAAATATGTAACAATTTCAGTTGTTGAACCAAAATTTACGTTTTCCAATTCTATAATTTTTTTAATATTCTGTATATATGTAACAAGAACATTAACTGGTATTGGAAATACATTTCAAATCTTGCTCCTGTATTGAGATGAAAATTTGAGTCATTTTGCTAGAGTATATACTTTAATTATAAAACTATAGAGCTAAATTTTACCTTAGTGCAAGAACTGTTCTTACATTGAGTACTTATAGGATTAAATTAAAATCAGCTTTCCATTCTGGTGTGCTTACTGCATAAATGAACATTACCATCTCTCTGGAAAGAGATTCAGATAATACAGAACACCTCCACACATCACTTGGACAATTGTACACTGCTGCTTGTCACGTTGACTGGTGACTCTCAAGGAACAGCTCCCTGCTGGTAAATCTCAGAAGGCACTTTACCAGTCATTTGTCATGGTGTGAATTAGAGTAAAGCCCTCCCTTTGCCCTTCCTTTTGGAAATCACCTGAGACTGTTAAACTAAAAGGGGATAAAAAGCCCACGCATTTCTGATTCAAGTGATTTAAAATAACTGAGTCTAGATTCAAACTGTATAAAAATTCTGTTATAATTTCCTCAAAAGAAAATTCTATTGTGGTGTCTTCAAAATGTTCCTCCTCTTTCCTTCAGGAAATGCTTTAGTCCACCTGGCCTCCTCGTTTTAGAAACATGTTAACTTGTATTAATTCTTTCATTTAACAGAGGCCAGAAATAAAAGGACTTGAGCAGATATTGTCAAATTTATTGATTTGTTCTTGTACTTAAATTTTCAAAGTACATAAACTGATTTATAAGCCTAAATTCTATTATAAAACTGATTTTTTTTGAAATTTTTCACAATTGTAGCAGTCTAATTCACTGAAAGAATAAGTCTTCTAATATCTGCGGTGTGAGACTCTACACAGTGGTAGTTGGGAAGTTTGAGTTGCCCTAAATGCTGGAAAAAAGTGTTACGTGTACAGGCCAAGCCTTTTCTCACTCCTTAAAAAAGGATTAAAGAAAGTGTTGATATTTATAAAACTGTTGCATCTGCCACACCATAAGGCCTGAGTTTACACCCTTGGGTCAGGTTTAGGTGCAGTCCCACATAAGTAAACTGTTAATATATCTTCATACTCACCTTACTTACAGATTCTTCTTAAGACTGGGTCCCTGTTACAGATAAAAGAGGGAATCAGTTCACTTGTGTGGAAGGAAGTAATGCTTTGTAAAAGGCAGTTCCATCAGCCTCATGCTAATTTCTGTTTTACCATCGTTTTTGCAACAACAATAGAGGCAAAAATGCATTGTTTTTATATTCCATTTAAACTTGCCCACAGTGGAGCTGGGGAATGACATGAAAAGAGTAACATTCAGCTGGTATTACTGGATCTGTTCAAGGAAGACTTTGGTAACATGCCCCAGCAAAAGTTTTATAGTGCAGAAAGGTTTCAAGTGTCTCATCTTAAAAACCTCTCACAGACCAAGTAGTCTTTCTCCTCTGGGACAACATGATGCACAGTTTGTAAATGTGTTTGGTACTTCAGTCATTAATTAATTATACACTTATTGCTAAAGCTCTTATTTTTCCATCTACAACTTGACACATACTACTTT
>VYZS01001933.1:4329-18019 GCA_013400695.1 Neodrepanis coruscans | reverse complement strand
AAAAATATCATTTATGTGAATATCCTGCCCTCATGAAAGTGAAATATAGCAAAAAGTAAATGTTTGGTATTTTTTTTCTGTAAAGACTCTTAATGTGTTATAGAAACTCTAAAATGCTTTCCTAATGGCTCTATGATATTCGCTAAATATGTGATATGGAAGAAAATGGCATTACTGCTTTACTTGTCCATCAAAATTCTTAAGAAACTCTTCAGGCTTTGAAAGAGTCTCATGGGAGAGTTTGATAGAAAGGAGGGTGATGCTCTTGCAATCCAACTGACAGCTGGAAAGGCAGCAGCAATTTTCCTATTCAATTCAGGCTGCTGTATAAATGCTGTTTTAAATTGAAAGCTTGATAAATGAATGTAAACTGCTTGCAACAAGAAAAGCATTGGTGACCAAAGGACACATGCTAGGCAGCACAGGTTATGAAAACAGTATCACCCCAGTGCTGCTGTCTTCAGCAATTCTATATGTAACAGCAAATCAAAGGAAAAGTTCGATTCTTCTTTCATGAACAAATTGTAATTTGTGTTTGTAGAATCCAGCGGATTTTCGAATTGGGATTTGTAACTGGATCAGAAGAATGGGTGCTCAGCTCTGCACAGTGGTCTATGTTTTATTCTGTTTCCCTGTCACTTGGTTCAGGAGTCTGAGGTTTGTATTTCACTACCAAACTGAAGATGCACTGAGATGACCAAAACTTGCCATATTTTGGGATAAATACTTAAGCCACTTTTTTGACTTCTTCTCTGGAGGAAAGGGTAAATGCAACTTTTTCACACTGTAATTCTGGGAACTGCTGGGATTTTAATCATCTATCTAAGGACCTCAATCAATAAATTACAAGACAAAGGAAAAAAAAAAACCCAACCATCAGCCACAGAAAGCACTGCTGGGGCTGCATTCAAGGTGCACTTATAAAATAAATAACAGAAGCAATTTTGCTGCTTGGTGACTGGAAGGCTGTAGCTGCATGGAGCAATTATTAAAGTGGACAAAAAGCAGATTTTCCCACGGAGGTCAGCCCAGACCCATCACTGGGGCTGTGCAAAACTGTGGGGTGAAGGAGGCAACAGAACATTTTACACCTGGCAGCAAGCTCTCATGGAAGGAGGGCATCTGGTCTTCAAAGTGAGCCTTATTCTCTCTTCTTGGTTTTTAAAGGTAGGGAACACTGTGGGAATTAGTGAAAAATCAAATAATTTGCTAAACCTTGTCTGTTCAATTCAGCAAATGCTCATCAAGGTTTGTTTATTTTCAAGCAGGAAATTATTATTTCGGGAGGATTAGCTGGGGCTGGAAAGCCAATGTGAGATTACGGAATTGGAGACAAAACCTGAATATGGATCTGAAGAAAGTCAGGTCAGTGGAAATTGTAAAAGAGTGACAGGGTAGGTAAGTGGAGAGGGAGCAGATTGCCTTAGAAGAAAGGGCAAAGCCTAGCAAGGATGCAGATGCTGGGGATTTGGGAGCAATCATCAAAGGAGGGTCAGTAGGATCCTATCTGGACCTTCTAGGCTTGTCCTAGCACAAATGCAGAAGAGATGAGGGCATGGCTGAAAGGCGTGAGATGCTGCAAGGCAAAAGGAGTAGCAGGATAGGTGTGATGGTAACAAACTGCTGCTCTGGTGGGTGTCTACAATCCCCAGAAGCCAGCCCATAGCCCTGGGATGGGCTCAGGAGCAGTGGTGGGGATGGGCACCGGCTGAAAACCTGGTGTGTGGCAAGGAGAACAGGTCTGCCTTGCAACCAGAGTTGCTCTTACAACGTGAATATAAAGCAAAGCTATTTTGTTTAAAGTGCCTTACATTTTCACTTTTCAAAATAGGAATGCAATCTGTTCTGATCTGTTTGTCATGTTTCAGGTTAGCATAAAAATATATAAATCATGAATGCATAAAAGATAAAGGAATACTGAAATTTAGCATCTAAAATGCAATCTTCCATCACAGCTCTCTGTATTTCTGTTCAAGACTTGAAAGAAAAAAAACCTACACTTTTTTGTTTTAAACTGGTTTGTCCTTCCTCAGAGGATTTCCTTCAGAATAAGGTGATCTGACCCATCTGCCCACAGATCTCTGTGGCTTGAAGTGGATTAGTTTTCCACCTGTCATTATGCCAGCATTTACTAAATTTCCTAGAAATTTTTAAAAGCAGAGAAAAAGGAAATGGCAACTAGAAAACTTCTAAGCTCTTATCCCGGATTAACAGATTTCAGGGGAAGTTTGATGGAAAATGGGCAGCAGACACAGCTGCTCTATCAACATAGGATTTTCCTTCCTTGGTTTTCAATTCAGTATAAAGCGTTACATTTTAGTTACCATTAGTTCTTTATGTGAAGGTCCAAGATACAGATGTGTACTCCTAACAGCTGAACGAGTAATTATAAATAAAAGAAATAGTATGCAAGCTTAGGTATGGCAACCAGGTTATAGCAACACAGATTGATAAGAAGTACTCAAAACTATTCAGCCTGACACAAAAGAAACTTCTCTGATGAGTGTGATAAGAAGGATTGTGAGTGAAGTGAATTGAATCCAGGCTGTTTGTCTCTCTTTTGCAGAAATCTGAAATAGCTCATCAGATGGAAAGCATGAAGAAACAGTATGACCACCACACTACTTTGAAGACAACTCCAAGGAAAAAATTTCTCACACAACCAACACATTCAACTCTGTACTTATAAATATAACATGCAAAACAGCTGTATGAGAGCCCACACACCATCACGGGTTGACAAATTTTAATTACCCCAGGGGAAACTGCATTTTTCAGGGTTGATCCTACCAGGGGTGTGTAGGCTTCAGCACAGAGTACAGCATTTATGCCACCATGCCATAAGGATCTTGCTCTGAAATGCAGGGAAAGCATTAATGAAAACATAAAATGCCTGTACAGTCATTTTCCCAGGGTCACAAACAATTATTTTGCTTGACATGAAGACTTAATATAGTGCCCCAAATCCAGAGAAACAAAAGAAGCGAAGGCTATAAAGTGTCTGTAACTGGAATCTGTCTCTGAAAAAAGTTCCTGATTCTGTTTTTGCTTTTCAACATGGACCTTTGATTAATTCATTGTAGTTTTTAAAATATTTTTTCCCTTTGCTTATAATGGCAGTAATCATACCACACCAGACAGGTGTGGCATGGGCTGCATTGTCCTTGGCTGGTAGGGGAGGAGCTGGACGAAGGGTGGCAGTGGCCCTGCTATCCCTCCCCTGAGCATGGCCCAGTCCTCCTGCTCCGTTCCCTTCCTCCATGCCTGCCCTTCTCCCCCATGGAGGGAAATGGAGCACCTCAGCCTGGCCAAACCATCTTGACCGAACCACCATATGAAGCTGGTTCCATTGCTGCCTGGCACTCAGTGAGTCTTCATCTACTATTTCAAATAGCAGCTGTCCTGGTGTTGCAGCTTAAGCTTTAAATTAAATTGCAGGCTGAGGTCATTTGTGAAAAATGCCACGGGATTATGGGTGATCCCAAGCAATCAAATAAAACAGGACATCTCTAGCCTAACAGGGTGGCTGCTGCTGCTGCTAGCTGGTGTGTCAGGGAAATTTTTGAAGTAGTTGTGAACTGTGATACCATTTACCTGTTGTGATTCAGTGGGATTACAGCTCCATAGGCACAAATCCTAGTGATTTGAAGATACCCAAGCATGTGGCTAGGTACCCAAAAGCAATGCTCAACCCCCCGGGTTCACATGAAAAGCTCTGAGAATTTGGTGCTTAAGTGCTTCTGAAAATTCCCCAAGAAACGAAGTTTTACAGGTAAGCATCACCTGAATTCCACCAATTTCAGAGAGCTTTGAGGATCTGGTCCTAACTGTTTTATGACATCAGATTCCAGCATAAGATGGAGCCAGACCCTAAGCTTGTCCTGCTTGTGTTTTCTTTAGCAGTGACTAGTTGTTATACTGGTGTATGGGGGAAGGCTAACTCCAGAATGATTTCCATATGCCCAAATGTTATGTAGACCACACTTGGATTGACTGGCACACTGTTTTCGTTGTCTTCATAATTTTTTGTGGTCAAATTTGAAGAGTTTGAAATAATCAAACTCTGTCACATCTGCACTTGAAGGGAAACAGCTAAAACATTTTTTATGTACCAAAAGAATTGAAACTAACAAGTTGCTGCTTTACAGCTGTTATTAATGAATCTACACCCTGTATGTCTTCCACCAGCCCAGAAGCTCTGCCATAATGTACAGGACCATGGAAATGGGGCTGGGGTTGCATAGGGACACTGTGAGAACATGGTCTATTAGTAAATGGGATTTGCAAGAAAAATAAAATATCTCAGTGGACTGAAGCTAGGATGAGACATGATACAAACTCCACTGGGCTGTGGCTGTCACAGGGGACAAAACATGATTTGCTAACACCCGTGGTAGCTGCTCATGGAAGAAATATGTCAATGAGTATTGCTCATAGGGAAAGGCAGCAGAATTCATGTTTAAACAAAATCATTTGAGACTAGGGCTTACCATAAGCTGCTGGTGTTAGACAGTATCATATCCAAGGCACTGATAGACATCAATTTTTTTTCTTTAGAAAAACTGACAGAGGCTGAACAACTGACAACTACCTGATGAGTTGATGGCCTCTGTACATGGAGGGGGAAAATTCATGTGCCTCTTTTGTCAGGAATGCACTTTTTCAGTTTGGAAGAGAGAATTTGTTTGCGTGTGGGCAATAATAAATTAAGCATTTTAAATACTTGATCTCCTGCTGTCAGAAGAAATGTCAATACAAAGGCAGTATCCAGTAGCTAAGATTTGTGATAGAAATTCAAGTCCTTTGTGGAAAAGGCCTTGGTCTTAAGGATCTCATCTTTTCTGTAGTGGAAAAATAAGTAAGAATGTTGTCTATTTAGGTGAATCTATACACGTGATAAAGACTTTACATGTTTTTCAACTGCCTATTAGGTTTAGAATGAACCCATTTAAACATTGTCATTTTCCCTCTTATTCTTAGCTGAAATGCTGAATTTTGCTAATGCACATGGCTGGTTAATGGGGTCACTGCAGTATTGAAAGAATAATTGTCAGAAACAGGGTAAATTTTTTGCTCAGTGGATTTTTGTTACCATTACTATTTTGAGACGTATATCAAACAAAGTTACCTAAATTGATTCAGAAAACCTCATGGCCATGTGATGGATTCCTACAATTTAGGTGAAAGAAAAGATTGCCTTATGGTCCTAATATACTGCTCTGCTCATTCATTGCCCCATCTCCACACTCCTCACCCCAATTCAATAGATGTTTTAGTTTAATTTCTGAATAAAGAATTACAGTTGTGTGACAATTCATTGCATTGCTGTGACTTTAAATACTTCAAACAGACTTTCTATATGTTTTAAAAAAATTCTCAGGGCAAGAATAATTATGCAGATTATAATCATAGTTTCCAGAAAATATCTTATAGTAACCCTTATGAAGAGGGTATCCATGTAAAGCTGACAAACATATATACGCAGGACTCAATTGAGTCCTGCAGTAAAAACTTAGAGAATATTTCTTCTGGAATGCACTTACATAAAAATGACTTCTGATTTCCAACTGAATAGATTCTTACAATATCCAGTCACATCTGTTTAGTTGTTTGCCAGAAATTACTTTCATTGCCTCTTTCCCTTGAGATACAGTACGTACCAACGTAATTTTAAAAGTCTCCTTTCAGTGCAGAACCACCTCTTGCAGCCAGAAAGAGACAAAGGCTACAACAAGCCCTTTTAGCCCAGTCCAGCTCTTCTCTTCCTCTGTTTGGGCATTTAAACTATAAAGATGGTCTTTCTCTAAAATTTTTTGTTGTTGTTGCACATTTTGTAATTTATTGTATGTATCCAGAGAGGTAAATTGACAAGCAGTTGCACGTTAGGGTGATATTTCTCTCCTGACAGCACTAGATTGACCCAGACATAGGAAACAATATGGTATCAAGAGATATTTTTGCTGAATACAACACTTTCTATTGAGCATCTTCAAGACTGCTTCAGCTTTAAATCTGAAGTTGTCAGATATAACAGGTTTTTGACATTGACCCTTCACCTGACAGTAATGCATTTTTTATCTTTTAATAACATGCAGTAATGCTGCTTTGTGATTTCAGGAAGCTCTTTGAGTAAACAAATAATATTCATTGCCTAGAGACTAACACGCCTTTCCAGATTCTATAAAGATGAGAGATAAGCTGAAAGGCAGGCTTTAAAAAGTTTTCAGTCATCTAACAGAATTTTTTTTAGGAATACATCGCTGCACCAGTTAGAATTAGTATTTAAAATTCTATTTTTTAAGGCACAGTTGTTTATATGATTTCTTCAATTGATTTCTCAATACTGTTTGATTCAAATGTACTGAGGATTTTAAACTGGGTCTTTAGACCAGTTTCTCAGGAAAACAAGTTTTATGTACTCATAGAGTTCAGCTGCCTATGCTGAGCAAATTGTTTTTGAACTCAATCTTCAATTTGCAATTTCTCTTAAATTTCACATCATACTAGAAGCAATCCTCCCCAAATTCTGATTCATTCTCTGGTCATCAACATGTAGAATGAGAAAAGCAGTCATATTTGTATTATCACACCCATGCCCCATGGCAGAAATGCTGGACAATTTTTGGTCTGGGCAGAAATTAGTCAGAATGGGAAGGTGAGTATTACACTGAAATAAAGCTTCTAGACAGTGATGCTTTAATGCAGAAAGTGAAGACCCCATCAATAAAATTGAGGGATTTTGTTTAAAAGGCATTCTTGCAATAGATTTCCAGGGAAAATCAGCATTGCAGTGCAATACCAACCCAGGTATCAAACACTGCATATACTCACCTCTGGGTCCTCCCAGCAGAGCACAGCACCAACTTCCCTCCAGATCCAATTTTGTGTGACAGCTGCCACTTACAGGGAACTTCATTTGGCATCTGGTAGTAGGAATGAAATGTGTCCAGCACAGTAGGATGACACAAAATTAATTAACTGTGTTCTAGCTTGGGAAATTAACTGGATGAAAGAGAAGCAGTGAGATTTGTCTGAAATTTGAGGAATAACATCAGTGAAATATTTCAAAATATAGAGGGGACCCATGAACATACTGACCAACTGAGAACAGTTTCCAGATATATATTTGGAAGGTGAAGGCAGAAAGACACGCACAACATTGAACAACTGAGGATGGAACATCACCCACATTATCCACATATATATATATATATCTCTTGAAATTTCTAGTGAAAGTTTTGAAACTCTGTTCAAACTGGAAGGGGATATTTTTGTGTACAGTAGTGGAGAATAATTATTGATGGATTGAAGTGAACAGCATGTGTATTGTAGTATTTATTTTTTCAACTGAATTCTATGATTTGTTGCTTATCCTACAGTCTAGTAAGGGCATTAAGTGATGATTGTGTGCTAGCATGGGTAGTCAGAATGAAAATTAGCTTTTTTCAGTTGAATTAATTGTCTCTATTCTGCTTCCAATTCAGTTTTTAGCCATTATTTATTATCTATTTAAGAAAACTGCATCTCGTCTGCAAAACCACTGTCTTCAGCAAAACCACTGTCAGAAATATGAGCAGTTTTACAAAAACTGAAATAATGCAGTGCTTCTCATTTCAGTTGGCTGTGCCTTTCATATTTAGTTTTTGGCTTGAAAAGAAAGCCATTATATTCAGATAATAGTTTTCCCAGCCAAAAGCATGCACTCATATGGAAAAGATTGACTGTTAAGACTCTTGCAAAATCTGTAATCTACACACAATGACATTTTATAATAGCAGCCTATGCTAAGTAAAGGCATTTTGTTTTTATTTAAAAAAATTCCTGAGGAACCACAGGGCTGATGTATCTGAACCGAGACCAGGAACCTACTGTCCCATTGTGCTTTTGACAAAAGCTGATTCATTCAGTTCTAGAAAAAACTGGGGCTGGTCACATCAGTGGTTTTGCAATATGGCAGAGGTTGCTATCTGATACAGCTTCATCTTGTATAGGATCTGATTACCTTAAATCATGAAGTGCTTATTATTGATTAACCACAATAATTGCTACATGACCCAAGTTCACTTCATTACAGGCAGACCTATGTAAAAAAATCCCCACTGTTGCCTTCATTATGTATTTTGAGGCAAATTTTTCCCTTTGCTTTGCCTCTTGGCACCCCCAGGGAGGCAGTAGTAACTGGTCTGTGTAAAGCATCCTCTGAGAAACAAGATTTTCCTTGCAAACACAAGCTAGAGGTGAGTAGGATTATACAGGATGCAGCATCCCCAAGTGTTTGATTCAGATTTTGGGTGACTTACATGGTGGTGCAACTGTTCCCATCCTTGAGGGATTTTTCTCAAAGCTTAAGAGAGGTAAAAGACTGCATGCATAGCTAGTCTCCTTTGTACTCCACTGATTATAGGATGAGTTTAAATTGAAAACTAATAGCATGACTTGGAAGAGTCAGAGCAGCAAGACCACTTCTCACAGGTCTCCAGGGATGCTCAATGTTTGCTAAACAGGAGACTGGGTCCTGGCAGGCAGAGCCTCTGTCTCTGCTAAGCAGTCAAAGAAGCAACCCTCCCCACACAGATCTTTCTCTTCCTCCCATCCTTGGCCTACCTTTCCCACCTTTAAACTTGCCAGCTGCCCATAACACCATAACGTTCTGGCAATCCACAGGCTTCTCTTCTTTCCATACCTCACCTGTCCAAAATACAGCTGTGCCCTGCCTGGGCTCCAGCAGACTTGTCCAGGACCCTGCTCAGTCCCCTCCTGCACTCAAAATGCTGTCCCTAAGCCTAGGTCCCTCCAACTGCTTCCTTCCTGACAGACCCTTGCCCCCATGACAGCATTACTGCCCTGTCAAGGGGTCACCTCACAAGGGAGGGGGCACAGAGCAGAGTGGGCACCAGCACAACCCTGCAAAACCCAAACCCCTACACATCCTGTCCTTCTTCTCTCATTACTTCTCCTCACAGCATAACATCATCCTCCACCAACCTGATGGGAAAAGGATGGCTGCTCATGCAGAGACAAAGTCTTCCTTTGGCCCAGTGGCATTTGTTTCCCTGACACAGGAACGAAGGAGCTGCCATGTTAATGCAAAAAAAAAAAAAAAAAAGCGACCATTTTGGGAAAACTTTTCCTGTAGCTCACACGGAGGCAGGAAGTTAAAATAAAAACAGCTGAGTGGGTGAATCTTTTAAGCAACTCAATCAAAGCAAAAGTTTCTAGAGACCCATGTTAAACAGGAACTTTTTATGGGAAGTTTTATTACAGCATATACTTGTTACTGTATTACTCCTGTGTGCAGAGGACTAAAGGATAATGCTGTTGGGAAGAGAAACAACTCCCAGTTGCCAACACAGTAAATCTTCCGTGTAGGAGAAGAGGGGTCTGCAATTTCAGTCATTCTTGATGTCCTATGATGTACCAGCACAGCTTTTAATTAAAACTGTGGAACAAGAAGAGTTTTTATTTTGCTCCAGAGCAGGATGGGCAGTAGAAATGAGAAAGGGATGACTCTTGTTCATTTGCAATATTATTAGTACTCCTCCCATGAACAGCCATCTGGTGCCTGAGAACCACAGGGCTTATTATTATAGAGCTATCACTGCTGCGTCTAAGTGGTTGCTGTAGATCCCACTCACAAAGACCTGGCATTGAAGCTCAGGAATATGGCATGCCCATGAAGCCCTGTCTCATGAGTCTTCAGCTAAAATGTGCCACTTGACTGAAAACTCTAGGAATGAAAGAAAAAATCTGCTCCTGTGTCACGTGCATTGTCTGCAAGGTAGCAAGTGTCCCAAAGTAAGGGAGACCTGCAGAACAGCAACTGTGAAGCCAAAAGAAAGAGCACTTTACAACCAAAAATTTCATCACACCAAAATGCATTTGCATCTGCACTGCCCTATGGACAGATGTGGCCACATATCTGCACTGAAGGAAGCTGAATATCTTTTGCCTTCGTTACATTAAGCATTACATTGCCAGTTCATTTGGCCCAGAAGAGTGGAGAGTGGTGTTGGATTTTTTTTCTGTTAAAGAACTATAAAAACACAGACCATATTTTTACATTCAGTAAAATCTTGGGATTCAGAGTCCTGGTGTCAGCATCAGAGCAGCCAGCAGGACCACACAAAGGGTACCTGAGTCACCTTCTACCACTGGAAAGGACAAGAAACCCACTAGTATAATTTTGAGGAGGACAGAGACCCTGGTCTGGATGCTGGGGAGGAGGCAGCAATGTCAGACTCCAGCTCTTAGTTTCCTTGCCACCAGCAGAAGAGGCCTGTCAGTGCTCTCCTCACTTTGGCTGTGGGACAAATTTGAGGCCAGTCCCTCTCAGGCTGTCACAAGCCACAGTGCCGTTACAGATCTGACTGTGGAAACACACGGCCCATATCTGGTGGGGTCCATATGTGAAGTGATGCCTAGGATAACATGGGTCCTTTGGTCAAGCAGGTGTCTCTTCAGGTTTCCAGCTACTATCTTCAAGTGCTGACAATGGGGCTGCCTGCTGCCTCATAGGCCCTTTTTTTGTGCATCTCTTCTAAAGAAAATCTTGTTGTATATGTCCCCATGACAAAGCTTCACACCACTGCTCATTTAGATCCTTTCCTCCAGTTCTGACAAATGCCATCCTACACAACGCAGCCACAGAGGTAATTTGGAAATCTGCTGTCATGCTTGTTGCCTTCCCCTCTGCTGGCTTCCCTTTTCTTCCCCCTTCTTGAGAGCAGCAAATGCAAGCAGCTTGTCTCTATGTTCATTACCTTCTCAGCATTCTGTCCCTTCTAGAGTTATCACTGCTCCTTTAGTGGGATGCCAGATCTCTTATCGGTAAATTATGCCAAACACTATCAATTCTGGTTAGATGTTTCAATCTAGCTTCATTTTTTCCTTGCTGTTTATGACAGGGAGCAGCTTCTGGTAAATGCCCAAACAGCAACTTTTTCTCATTTTAAATGCATTTTTAAAAGCCGTTATTTGCCATAATAGCTGCAAAAACAGCAAGAAGAGAATCAGTGGTGTGCCACCCAGCTCAGACAAACCTCTCTCATTTCTGCTCCTTGCCTGTCTGAGCTGGATGTTCTTTTCCCAGGCTGAAGCCTATGGAGCCACAGGCTCAGATCCATGCTTTTTTGATGTTTTTACACTGCCTGTAATAGTAAGGTAGTAAACCAACAGTAAAGAAATACATGCAACCCAATACATGAGAGCAAATGACAACCTTATAGCTTATAGTGCAAATGTAGAGTTTCAACAGCCACAGGAGAAATTTTAGGTTATCGCTTGCCTTCAGCCTGGCAAACAACCATTATTTATATGTACTTTGCCTTTTCCCCAGGTTAAATCACAAGAACTGGGATTTGCAGCCTTGAAATCTGCTCTCCAAGATGTGAAGTACAGGGCCTCTAAGTTCACAGACAGAATTTACTTCCATTTGAGCGAATTAAGAAGAAAACCTAATATGACCTTGATTAGTTGTTTTAATAACCTTTTCACATAAAACAGATTAAAAAAATCCCAAAAGCAGTCCTTCCTTATATAAATTAAGTTCTGATATACATCTTCAACAACAGACATGCATACTCTGTCTGAAGACAAACTGTAAGGAAAAGAAGTCTGGACCACTGTGCTGTGTCCTTTGAGATCCTGGGGAAAAAAAGCACCATAGTCTGTAGGTGACATTAACATTCAGATAAAAGGTACTTAAGTGGTGCTAAAGAGTTGCAGGTGCACAAGAGAATTAGGGGATACCAGCTTGAAATTGTTTTCTCTTCACTCCAACACAGGAGACTGCCTTCCACATTATTCTTCCCAGAAGTGCCTTGCACCACAGAAATCACAGTTATATAAAATCTCTTGTTATGTCTGCTTAATTAGACAGAGATGCTGGTAAACTTATCAAAACATAAGCACAGTCTGACATTTTGATTACAAATCCCTTCAAGCACTCAACTCTCTGCAAAGTCCTGCTCACACTGTGACTGCAGCAAGAAACAGAAAATGCTGTTACCTACTCTAAAACACATCAACCTTTCCATTTTCATCTTAACTGACATTTTTACAGTCCTCCATCACCCCTTCTGAGTAGTGCTGGAATCAAGCAGCTGTAAATGAGTGTTTGAGGCTAAAGGGGTGCTCTCCAGTCTCATCTAGGGTGATTGGGGTAGGTACAGCTCCCTCCTTCTGAGCTGGCCTTAAGTTGTCTCCTGTGGGTGAAAAATACAGAAAACTGGCTGTTTGCTACAGCCATTGAGCAAGACTCTGGTACTACAATGAGTTACATATGCAAGCCCCCAAGCCCTAAGTGAGGAAGCATTAATTACACATTGTGAAAAATCAGCCAGCAAACTAGAGAGTGAGAAACTGGTGCTTGATGGCATTCTACTCTTACGGGTTTATCATAGTACAAAACTGTGGGGGAAAATATCCCATTTCCTTAGGCCAGCTTGAGATGCCTCCAGCAAGCCTACAACCTTTTTTCTTAAAAGAGAGGGCTCTTGCTTGGCCTACCCATGGCCAAGGGAGCAGAATAGGTGCACCAGGGTTGGAGGAGGGAACAGGCAACATCAGAGAGACCACTGTGCACCCACAGGCTCAGGTAATACACAGGGCAACGAGGAAGAACTGATTCAGTGACCCTGCCTGGATGAAAATTCCTAGTAGAAAAATCTGGGTAAGAAAAATAATGATGTGTGTCTGTAGTTCTTAGATGCATTTAATTTATAGTACATCAGCACCAGAACTATTGGAACACATGATGCACAAAGGAATGAAGTTTTAATATGGGTCTCATCAAATTCTGACTTTCACTAAATCAAAAGGCTTCACTTCGCAATTTCACTCCAGCACTCACCCTCCCCTTGTCAGTCTGTTGATGCTCTTTGCAGGCCCACAGCCCCCATGAGGAGGGAGCTACTTTTACTGCAGCTTTTTTGCTTTTATCAGAGACTACCAGAACTAGCGAGTAGCTGGAGGCAGTGTGACAGCTCCAAATATCTTCAGTCCAATTAAACTGAAGATAAAATGATTTTTTCATTCCAATGCATCGTTCTGTTTATAACTCCATGTGTTGCAGAGCTGCAAGGTCATAATATGTAACTATCAGGTATTAAAGAGAAAAACAAAACAGAACATAGAAGTCTGGAACTGCATCCTCACACGCTAAAACAACCAACACTGAAATATTTTGCTATTTGACACTATGAGATTCCAAAAAATTTCACCAAAGTATACTAATTTCACTTCTCAGATTTTCTGCCCAGGTCTTTCATTGGATTATTTCCGCATCACAGAACGCATGTTTACAAAAGCAGGTTGTTTGTTCCCCTCCCTCCCCAACAGCAAAATGCAGAATATTTAATTGACTGCAAGAAGAAATTGGTCTGTGGCAAAACTCAGCCTCAAAGAAAATAATACATCTCCTGTGCTGTAAATATGGCAAAGAAAAAAATNATTTCAGTCCAAGTACATGTAAGTAAAATAACTCTATGCAATCTAACATAGTTGTGTTTGTAACAGTACAGTTCGCAGTTCATATGAAACTATATTTGTAGACAGATGGATTTGCAACCCTACCTAAAAAATGCATATTCCAGTAATCACCCTCAGAAGAGCTAGTGGGGCTCAGCAAGACTTAACTGAAGAATAAGTTGCAATGAACATAAAGGAAAAAGAAAACACACATGTACACACT
>VYZS01001929.1:40548-50738 GCA_013400695.1 Neodrepanis coruscans | reverse complement strand
ATAAATATTTGTATGAGCATGCCCTTCCTCCACCACATAAAAAATTAAGAATTACAAGTTTTATTAACTGCTTTCTCTAGTATTGTTTGGTTTTGTTTCTGGGTTTTTTTGTTCATTTGTTTGCTCGCTCTTTCTTCCATGTCAGTCTATTTACCTGAATGAAGGCTTCAGCAAACATTGTTTCTAAGGAAAAACATTTCTTCTCAGAGACATTTAACATTTTTTCCAAGAATCATTCTTGGGCTTCTACATGGTCCTTCTGTTTTGCACACTGCTCATATTAGAATAAAACAAGAAACAACAATGATTGTGGGGAAAGGAATGCTAGAACAGTAATAAGGGAAGAAGTTAATTCCAAAAAACCCCCAAACCAATTTCTTGAAATACAAATCCAGCTGCTCCCACTCCTCTTCACTCCCTCTCCCTGCTTCCATCTCATGCACATACAAATATTTATCATGTACTTTGGATAAATTACAAAGTTTTGCACAGAATAAAGAACAGTTATTCTTACTGTCAGTACTATATGGAGCCAGTAACTAGGAGTAACTGGGGTCAGGTCTTTTGGGAAAAAGGTCAACAGAATTCCAGTGTAATTTTTCTGTCAGCACTGAGTAATCTATAGGGAGTCAAAATTTATCAT
Organism: Neodrepanis coruscans; assembly: GCA_013400695.1. Lineage (NCBI taxonomy): Eukaryota > Metazoa > Chordata > Aves > Passeriformes > Philepittidae > Neodrepanis > Neodrepanis coruscans. The sequence continues at coordinate 50,095 of VYZS01001929.1, read as the reverse complement.
TATACTGAATCCATGCTTGAACTTATCAACTTTTTCTTCCAGGAACTTTGGTCCATATATAAATATATACTAAATATATTCTTACACACTGAAATGTTTGGTCTTTGTTTTTGCCACAGGCATTTAAATATAGTTGTAAGAGAATGCACATGAGGAAGTAGATATGAACATGAGCAAGAGTATATAATACACAAATCTGTGGTCTAAGGAAAGGATTTTTTTCTAACCATGTATAACAGAGTGTGAACCTGATTTTACTGAGAAATTGTATTTACAGATTTAAATGAAATACTATAAAATTAATCTAAGTTTCTTTACTAAAAATACAACTTTTTAATCATATGATTCTGTGAAAGCACATTTTATGGAGACAATGATGCCTGAAATGAGAGAAAAAAATTTTCCTGAGAGGAGTAAAGCGAAGAGCTGGTCTTTCATGGAAGCTTCCAGGTCCACTCTACACAGAGGACACAGAGGACCCCCTCACATTACATCAGTACCCATTTTTAGTACTAATCAATTATCATATCTAAGGAATACATCCAATCCGCAAATTGTTCGTCCCCTAGGCCTGCCCTTTGTAGCTCCTTCAGGGGGTTTTGGGCCTCCTGTCTTGCTTTGTCTATCCCATATCCCTTCTGTTGCATGTCCCAAACAGGATGTCCTTGCTAGAATATGTTTTTCCCAAAAATGATGTTAAACAACATTCCACAGACTGTGAAAAAGAGGTTTTCTAGCATCTTAAATGTGAGAATCCATGCAGCTATGCTAAAATCCAGAAATATAAAGAATATAAGAAATATAAAGCATCAACAAAAGGGACCAAAAAAAAAAATCAAAACTCCGTATATAACTGTGTACATGGTCCAAGAACTACAAATTACACACAGGGCTTCATTACTAAAAAAATAATGTAACAATAATGCTAGCCTCTGCTTCCCTTCCCATGGAAGAGCAGCAGAAGAGAGAAAAGCTGAACTTTTGCTGAAATATGCAAAAAACTACCACAACCCTGTGCTGGTTTTGAACGGTCTAGAGTTACTTTTCTTCACAGTGTAAGGAGCTGTATTTTTGGTTTGTGCTGATCACAGGGTTGATAATATAGAGATGTTGTTGCTATTGCTGAGCAGGGCTTACACAGAGCCAAGGCCTTTCCTGCATTTTGTATTGCTACACTGGCTGGGGGTACATGGGAGGTTGGAAGGAGACACAGCCAGGACAGCTGACCCCATCTGGCCAAAGGGATATTCCAAACCACAAGACATCATGCTCAGTATATAAAGTGGGGAGAAGAAGGAGAAAGGGGAGATGTTTGGAGTGATGCCGTTTGTCTTCCAAAGTAACTATTACATGTGATGGGACTTCATTCTCCTAGAGATGTCTGAACACCTGCCTACCCATGGGAAGCACTGAATTCATTCCTCGTTTTGCTTTACTTGTGCATGCAGCTTTTGCTTTCCCCATTAAACTGACTTTATCTTAACCCATGGGTTTTCAACATTTTACCGTTTCAATTCTCTCCCCAGTCCGACTGGTGGGGGAGCAAGCAAGCATGGTGCTTGGCTGCTGGCCAGGGTAAAATCATGACAAATGCATACATTCCCATGGTATAAGGCAATCAGTTCCCCCGTGTACAACTGCCCCTCAAATTTACTCTCTAACTCTTTTTCCTCAAAAATAAAAACTTCAGCATAGAGAAGACTAAGAAGAGACCTCATTGTAGTCTTCGACATCCTCACAAGGGCAGGTACTAATCAATCTCCTCACTCTCATGACCAGTGACGGAACTCGAGGAAATGGTATGAAGCTGAGACATGGGAGGTTTAGGTTTGATATCAGTAAAAAGGTTTTCACCCAGAGGGTGGTTGAGCGCTAGAACAGGCTCTCTAGGGAAGCACCAAGCAGGTCACAGCACCAAGCCTGTCTTGAGTTTAAGAAATATTTGGACAACACTCTCAGGCACAATGTGTGACTCTTGGACTCTTGGATTCTCCTGCACATAGGAGTTTGACTTGAGAATCCTCATGGAATCCTTCTAAACTCAGCATATTCTATGACTGAGTTGCTGGAAATATGGAAACACAAATAGCTAATGCATCCTCATTGATTTAAAAACCAAATCAATAGCCACAAACTTTCTCAAGTTTTCAAGCAGTCATTCTAAACCATGGGCCATGTCATGTACTTTAAGTTTGGCATCAGTCCAGCAAAACACTTACGCATGTACTTAACTTTAAGCACACAAGCTTTGATTTTAGTGGTACTTCTCACAGGTTTGATGTTAAGCAGGGCAGAAGTGATTTATTTGGACCAGTGTCATAGACTGAAAAACCTGTACCACAGAGACTGAATATTTTCATGCATCAAGTGCCTGTCCCATTTTGTGTGAAAGGATACCTAAAATAATGATAGTAATCACAAGAACCTCTGCTATTTTAGGTACAGTAGGGAATGAAAGATTTTGTTGGATAGAAGAGAAAGCAAACCTGTGTCCAAACTGGTACAACAACCACTGTCAGGTGTTGTGTCTGTGTTTCCTAGGACAACGAAAATAATATTATTGTGTTTCCACAGCAACATGAATGTATATATCATGATGCAAAATACATTCACAGCATGCAAAGGACAAAAAATGTCTTATATGTGCTAACAAAATGGATGAAAGATCCCTGTCCAACTCAAGTTTTTCCTCCCAGTAACCTGCATAATATAAAATCTAGAATTTGCGTTTTTCTGTTCCTGTGCTGTGTGCTGTACACTTTCACAGATCTTCTTCATGTCAATCAAGCAACTCACAATTTGTTGGGTTGGAACACAGGTGCTATGCATTACATAGTTAATAATGGGCATTAGTCAGAAACTGTCTTCTTCGTCTGCTTACACATGTAGATTGGAAATGCTTTTCTGGCCCATTCATTGCTATTTATTTGATAAATGTGGAACACTATAGAATGGACAAAAATTAGCACTATTGATGAACAAAATTCAAGCTTGAANCACAGCCAGGACAGCTGACCCCATCTGGCCAAAGGGATATTCCAAACCACAAGACATCATGCTCAGTATATAAAGTGGGGAGAAGAAGGAGAAAGGGGAGATGTTTGGAGTGATGCCGTTTGTCTTCCAAAGTAACTATTACATGTGATGGGACTTCATTCTCCTAGAGATGTCTGAACACCTGCCTACCCATGGGAAGCACTGAATTCATTCCTCGTTTTGCTTTACTTGTGCATGCAGCTTTTGCTTTCCCCATTAAACTGACTTTATCTTAACCCATGGGTTTTCAACANGGGAAGAAGTTAATTCCAAAAAACCCCCAAACCAATTTCTTGAAATACAAATCCAGCTGCTCCCACTCCTCTTCACTCCCTCTCCCTGCTTCCATCTCATGCACATACAAATATTTATCATGTACTTTGGATAAATTACAAAGTTTTGCACAGAATAAAGAACAGTTATTCTTACTGTCAGTACTATATGGAGCCAGTAACTAGGAGTAACTGGGGTCAGGTCTTTTGGGAAAAAGGTCAACAGAATTCCAGTGTAATTTTTCTGTCAGCACTGAGTAATCTATAGGGAGTCAAAATTTATCATTATACTGAATCCATGCTTGAACTTATCAACTTTTTCTTCCAGGAACTTTGGTCCATATATAAATATATACTAAATATATTCTTACACACTGAAATGTTTGGTCTTTGTTTTTGCCACAGGCATTTAAATATAGTTGTAAGAGAATGCACATGAGGAAGTAGATATGAACATGAGCAAGAGTATATAATACACAAATCTGTGGTCTAAGGAAAGGATTTTTTTCTAACCATGTATAACAGAGTGTGAACCTGATTTTACTGAGAAATTGTATTTACAGATTTAAATGAAATACTATAAAATTAATCTAAGTTTCTTTACTAAAAATACAACTTTTTAATCATATGATTCTGTGAAAGCACATTTTATGGAGACAATGATGCCTGAAATGAGAGAAAAAAATTTTCCTGAGAGGAGTAAAGCGAAGAGCTGGTCTTTCATGGAAGCTTCCAGGTCCACTCTACACAGAGGACACAGAGGACCCCCTCACATTACATCAGTACCCATTTTTAGTACTAATCAATTATCATATCTAAGGAATACATCCAATCCGCAAATTGTTCGTCCCCTAGGCCTGCCCTTTGTAGCTCCTTCAGGGGGTTTTGGGCCTCCTGTCTTGCTTTGTCTATCCCATATCCCTTCTGTTGCATGTCCCAAACAGGATGTCCTTGCTAGAATATGTTTTTCCCAAAAATGATGTTAAACAACATTCCACAGACTGTGAAAAAGAGGTTTTCTAGCATCTTAAATGTGAGAATCCATGCAGCTATGCTAAAATCCAGAAATATAAAGAATATAAGAAATATAAAGCATCAACAAAAGGGACCAAAAAAAAAAATCAAAACTCCGTATATAACTGTGTACATGGTCCAAGAACTACAAATTACACACAGGGCTTCATTACTAAAAAAATAATGTAACAATAATGCTAGCCTCTGCTTCCCTTCCTATGGAAGAGCAGCAGAAGAGAGAAAAGCTGAACTTTTGCTGAAATATGCAAAAAACTACCACAACCCTGTGCTGGTTTTGAACGGTCTAGAGTTACTTTTCTTCACAGTGTAAGGAGCTGTATTTTTGGTTTGTGCTGATCACAGGGTTGATAATATAGAGATGTTGTTGCTATTGCTGAGCAGGGCTTACACAGAGCCAAGGCCTTTCCTGCATTTTGTATTGCTACACTGGCTGGGGGTACATGGGAGGTTGGAAGGAGACACAGCCAGGACAGCTGACCCCATCTGGCCAAAGGGATATTCCAAACCACAAGACATCATGCTCAGTATATAAAGTGGGGAGAAGAAGGAGAAAGGGGAGATGTTTGGAGTGATGCCGTTTGTCTTCCAAAGTAACTATTACATGTGATGGGACTTCATTCTCCTAGAGATGTCTGAACACCTGCCTACCCATGGGAAGCACTGAATTCATTCCTCGTTTTGCTTTACTTGTGCATGCAGCTTTTGCTTTCCCCATTAAACTGACTTTATCTTAACCCATGGGTTTTCAACATTTTACCGTTTCAATTCTCTCCCCAGTCCGACTGGTGGGGGAGCAAGCAAGCATGGTGCTTGGCTGCTGGCCAGGGTAAAATCATGACAAATGCATACATTCCCATGGTATAAGGCAATCAGTTCCCCCGTGTACAACTGCCCCTCAAATTTACTCTCTAACTCTTTTTCCTCAAAAATAAAAACTTCAGCATAGAGAAGACTAAGAAGAGACCTCATTGTAGTCTTCGACATCCTCACAAGGGCAGGTACTAATCAATCTCCTCACTCTCATGACCAGTGACGGAACTCGAGGAAATGGTATGAAGCTGAGACATGGGAGGTTTAGGTTTGATATCAGTAAAAAGGTTTTCACCCAGAGGGTGGTTGAGCGCTAGAACAGGCTCTCTAGGGAAGCACCAAGCAGGTCACAGCACCAAGCCTGTCTTGAGTTTAAGAAATATTTGGACAACACTCTCAGGCACAATGTGTGACTCTTGGACTCTTGGATTCTCCTGCACATAGGAGTTTGACTTGAGAATCCTCATGGAATCCTTCTAAACTCAGCATATTCTATGACTGAGTTGCTGGAAATATGGAAACACAAATAGCTAATGCATCCTCATTGATTTAAAAACCAAATCAATAGCCACAAACTTTCTCAAGTTTTCAAGCAGTCATTCTAAACCATGGGCCATGTCATGTACTTTAAGTTTGGCATCAGTCCAGCAAAACACTTACGCATGTACTTAACTTTAAGCACACAAGCTTTGATTTTAGTGGTACTTCTCACAGGTTTGATGTTAAGCAGGGCAGAAGTGATTTATTTGGACCAGTGTCATAGACTGAAAAACCTGTACCACAGAGACTGAATATTTTCATGCATCAAGTGCCTGTCCCATTTTGTGTGAAAGGATACCTAAAATAATGATAGTAATCACAAGAACCTCTGCTATTTTAGGTACAGTAGGGAATGAAAGATTTTGTTGGATAGAAGAGAAAGCAAACCTGTGTCCAAACTGGTACAACAACCACTGTCAGGTGTTGTGTCTGTGTTTCCTAGGACAACGAAAATAATATTATTGTGTTTCCACAGCAACATGAATGTATATATCATGATGCAAAATACATTCACAGCATGCAAAGGACAAAAAATGTCTTATATGTGCTAACAAAATGGATGAAAGATCCCTGTCCAACTCAAGTTTTTCCTCCCAGTAACCTGCATAATATAAAATCTAGAATTTGCGTTTTTCTGTTCCTGTGCTGTGTGCTGTACACTTTCACAGATCTTCTTCATGTCAATCAAGCAACTCACAATTTGTTGGGTTGGAACACAGGTGCTATGCATTACATAGTTAATAATGGGCATTAGTCAGAAACTGTCTTCTTCGTCTGCTTACACATGTAGATTGGAAATGCTTTTCTGGCCCATTCATTGCTATTTATTTGATAAATGTGGAACACTATAGAATGGACAAAAATTAGCACTATTGATGAACAAAATTCAAGCTTGAAACTGCAGGCAAAACTGTGACTTGGCTGTCGGACTTAGCCATAAAGAATTCAGTACTGTTCACATGCAGACTAGCACTGTGACTCAAGCACAAGTAACCAGCAATGTGCAAGGAGTGCAGCATACACCAGATGTGCTAAACTTCCTCCCTACACCTTAGAGGGATGACTTACACGTACAAAGGCTGTGTCAAGCATATGTAATAACTCCTAAATATATCGGATGTTCAAAGGTTGCTGTCTCATGTACCACAAGACCCCACATTTCTGCTCAGGATGATTCTGACAGACATATAAAATCATTATCCACATAGAAAAAACCATAACCAAAACTGTCACTCAGTCCTTAGCAGAGGTGCCAGTAACTGAAAGGGCTGGAGCTGGATAAACTGATTTTCCTTACAAAACTACTGAGCTGAATGATGACTCCTGAAGCTGACTCAGCAATTATTACTCTAAAATCTGAGATAACAAGAGAAATTGTTTTCAGTGCCACCAGTCCACCAAGGGTGAAGCTGTGCTGCAACAGGATTTGATCAAATGTGGGTGGCATGTAGCTGAGCCAAATTTCTCTCTCCTTTTATATAGTCATAGTCAGCATCTTGCTAGAAGGAGTTAATTCCTCATAGCTCTATTCCTGATTTTACTACGAAATGTCAGCCTCAGGTTATAGAAAATCTGAAATAGAACTGGCAGGACAACGTAGGAAATGTTGGCTGGCTGAACCATTTGTGAAATATAATTATTTCATTTCTGATGAGAGAAGAGGGATAAGGGTCACAGATACAAGTATTTACAAGTGCAAACTATTATCCTAAGAACTCTAGGATTTAGCTGGAGAAAAATACATTTACTGGAATGAACACTGACAAGTAAAATATTTAATCCCTAAAGTTTTATTTCCCCCAAACATAAAATAATATTACTTTGAATGGTCCATAAATAACATTAATGGAGAGGTTTTGAATGGTAAATCTCTAATGATATACGAGAGAGGACTTAAATAGGTTTAACCAGGCTCTTTCTAAAACTTGGCAGCTGTGTTACAAATGTTTTTTTTTTAAACAGTATTATAATCTGTTATCTCTTTGGATCAAATCCTAAAAAAGCTTTTAGTTCCAAATTTGCAAACACCACCAATGCAGAAGCAACTACAGAAAAAGTATTTTTTGCTGTCCTACCACATTTTGAGAAAACATTCTTTTAATGCTCTGTGCTGTGCTGTGAGCCAATAGATACTTGTGCAAAGCCTCAATTGTGCTTCAACATAACGTTCTTAAAGGAAGACTTCATAACAAAGTTCTGTCTACAGAGCTGATAGCTAAATTTACATCCAGAGTCCAAATGGATTAAATGCTGCTTTTTTAAAATTAATGTTCCAATGTTCAAAAAAAGTTGGAGATAATTAAGTATTATTGTAAGCTAAATAAGAGAAGCTGAAGGATGGACAAACTGTTTGTTCAAATTAGCATACAAATGCTTTCCTCTCACCCTCAGATGAGTCCTCAACTCTATGCCTCAAGCAAAACTAGTAATACTGGGACAAAAACCACAGGTCAGAATTTAAGCTCACATGAATTGACAATGTTCCTCCAACATGATATTTTTAAGCAAAATAAAAATTCCCTCAATAATGAATCAACAGAGGTTCAGTTTAAGATCAGAAACAGGATTAAAACTGTTGCTGGAGTAGAAAAGAGACCAAAGCACTGTCTTAGAAAGCATGCAATGCATTTATGTGAAAAAGACTTTAGCTGCTCACATTCACAGCAAAATTGTGCATTAATCTAACCTTCTCTAGTTTGCATGCTGAACAATTTTGAGTGCAATAAAATAATAGTTAAATTTACTGAACTGATCTATATGTATGCCACAGCTTACATTATAAAACTGCATCTAATATAATTTAGACAATCAATTATGAAAAAGCATGATGCATACAACAAACAACAAATCTAAATCACTCTAACCAGCGAGCTTTTAAGCATATGAAAGAAGAGAATTGTTCAAGAGTATAATCATAGAGGGCAATTTTGATTATGTGTCACAAAAAATATTATAATAAACTAAGTTATTCAGATTTGTATTTTGTACGTATTATCATGGTTAAAATGTCGTATACAGGATTTTACTTAGTCAACATTAAGATGTCTTACTTTCAGCATTAGTAAGAAACACTATTAAAAAATTCGATGAGATTTCTGCTCTGCTATAAAATTTCTGAGCTATCAAGATTTTGTGCTTGACAAGTATTTCTACATAATGAACACAGATTAAGAAAAAAAACCCCAAAAAACAAATTAAGCAGACAATCCTCTTCTCCCCATAGTAACTTTCTTTCACCTGTAGCAGCTTTTGTACCTGAGTATTTCTTTCCAAAAGGCTTCCACAGTATGAGTCCCCAAACTAGGCATTAATCTCTTTGTATGTGTATGTGTGTCATAGCAGTTTTTACATACAAAATAGTGAGTATATGAACAGTTCTACTATATCAATGGAAAATGTGCAGTAAGGAAGGATTTAAGAATGCCTAAGAATATAAATCTATCTAGATTGACTAAAAAAAAAGCAGCAATAAAAATCCCTATAAAATAATCCTACTTTTTTTTTTTTGTATTTGTGGTGGTTTTACCACAAATTCAGTGATTTTGGAGCAGAGACTCTGAGACAAGTCACAAACACACCCCAAAAATGAAGAAAACACACAAAAATCACAGTTTATTTTGCACAAACACCAAAACCCGACAAATAAAGTGCAAAACAGACAAACAAATTAAATTTTTCCAGGGCCCTCGTTTGAGGTGAGGACGCTCTGGAGATAGTGCTTGTCTCTCCCTCCCTCTGAGCCCGGCTGAGAGACTCCGGGGTAGTTAGCAGGGAGCACGTGTTCTCAAGATCCCCTTAGCCATGAACTTCTGCCTGGTTTCGACTGAGGAAAACAACTCAAGAAGATTACAAAA
>VYZS01001929.1:8894-40197 GCA_013400695.1 Neodrepanis coruscans | reverse complement strand
CCAGACGACACGTGCCCTGGAGCGGACTGCAGCCGAGAGACGGAGGGGCGGCGGAGGTGGCGATCCGCTGGGCCCGCGCTGGCTGACCCAGCTCGGACCACCGCCGGCTTCTCCCAGCGCCGCCACCGCTGCTGGTTCGCCCGCTGCCGCTGGCCATCATGGCGCCATCGCCCGCAGCCCCGTGGCTCCCGGCACATGCCGCGGCTCCGTTCCCGACGCGGTTTCCACGGGTGCGACAGCCCGGGACCGCGGACAGCCCCGCCAGGGAGTGGTGGGGGGGGAAACGGTTTTATTTTTCCAACCCACAACAGTATTGAATGTACTTTTTAGCCAATGATTTCTTAACTAGTGAGATTTTTTTTTACCTAAGAATTGAGAGGATGTACTTTTTAGCCAATGATTTCTTAACTAGTGAGATTTTTTTTGTACCTAAGAATTGAGAGGTTTAAAAGTTTTTTATTTGAATAGGCATTGTAGTGAAATAAATACAAAATGGTAACTGCGTGGATTTATAAACACAAAAATTTTACACTTATGACAATGAGAATCTTGGAAGACTGGACTATTTGTTGTCTGCTATTTTTATCAAGCTTCGTAACACCTTGTTTGGAGTGCTAAGTAACAACTGTAACATAATGAACCACATTCCATAGACACTGTAGAAACCACATACATAAACTAGTTAAAATCGTTTCCTACAAATCCTATTATCAGTGAGATGTTGAAATAGAAGGACTTTTGACTACTTCAAATTATAGTCAACTGAAGTACATGGGTTTAGAGCAAAAAAGCATGGATATTACATTCAGCAAAAATTATGCCTTTCAAAATTCAAGGAAACAGGTAAATATCTAGAATTCAATTGCGCATTTGCAAAATTGGGAAAATGCAGAATTTTTATACAAATCAATCGCCTGGGCAAGGTATTCTGTAATAGTAATGATAATAGTTAGCTTAAGTGAGATCAACTTTTACTTTCTCTACATCAATGAATAGTATTTATTCCTTTTTTATTTCTGTGTAATTAATCATCTAGGTAAGCCAAACTCTATCTTCGATGAAATCAGCTCTAGGGAAGTCAAAATAGTGTTCAGTGAAACCTTTTCTTCCAATGGCTACGCTCACAAATATCAAGAATTTCTCCTCTGAATAGAAACACAATAGTACACAATCAGCATGAGAAAAATAATTCAAATCCAGTGGCTGAGAAGATTGTTTGCAAACAGGCTGTCTCTGTTGCATTGTTTTCCTCATCAGGAAATGAAATTTGCAGAGTTTGTTTTTCTCTAATGGCTACCATAACACAGAATACTTTCAGCATCATATTTTTTTCTTATACTTAATTGCAATATTAAAGAAAAACAATTCTAAGCCTAAATTACATCTGTTAGTGATCATATAATTTTATATTCATATATAATCTTCACTACTCAAGATTTCATCATTTGCTGTGCTTCATATAATAAGGACAACAATTACTAAAAGAAGCCTATTGGAAATCATGTACTACAAATCCTTTATTAGAAAGACCTTATATAACTTTGTATAAGTTTTAAATATTCTTACGATTTCTCAAGCTAGCTTTCACTTTACTTTAGAGAAAGTTTTTTATTTTCTGTGCTTTTACCAAAATTCTTCCATTGATCTTGCAGCATGTAGTGATTGCTTTGTGATTGCTTTGCTTTCAGACAGAGAACAACATTAAACATTTTCAGAAAATTTAGGAGTTTAAACCAAAAATATAGGCACATGCCCAATCACTCCAAAAGAAGATGTCTGCAAAGCCACTCAGGTAAAAGAGAGAGAGTTATGTATGGTAACACTGACTGGAGTATTTGAGAAGAAATTAAAAAGAATGAGATTGCACATCTTTTAAACAGGATATGAAGAATGCAGACAGAAAAAGACAGCATGCAGCACACTCTGTGGAATGAGAGACTCACAGATGCTCTACAGAAACAAAAGTCACCTGACATATTTCTCCTTCAATTGAGAAAACTATGCGTCCTATAGTTGGTTTAGCTTCATGAGTTTTGCTTTGAAGGTCAATTTATTAAATAAATATTTTCTCCTACGTAGAAGCACTTGTATTTTTTACTAACTCAAAAGAAATGAGGGTTCTAAAATTACTCTATCCTAATGTATTATGCCCACATTCTGACATTTTCATCTTCAGCTATATTCTCGTAATCAGCTATTCAAGCCAGTGACCTTACAGCTAAGTACAACACCCTTATTTTTGCTACCATTTCAATTTAAATACTTTAAAAGAAACTATGAAAAATAGCTATACCCAAATGCTGCCATTCAAGCCTTTTTGAACCACACAAAGTTATTACCCCACAAGTTGTATGAATGGTGTTTGCAAGAATCACTGCAATAATAAGTGATATGATCAAAGCAGTTCCAAACCCTTTTTCAGAACAATTAAAAGTCTCGGTTATAACTCCAAAATACAAATTAACAACAAAATAAACAAACAAAAAACCAAAACAAAACTCCAAAACAAACCAAAACAAACAGAAGTCCACTAAAAATAAAAATCCCCACCAACCAAACCCATTTATCTCACGTGTAATTTTTGATCAAATTTATTTGACATTTTCATAATCCTGTTGTTAATAATTCTCTTTATGGAAAGTCCCACTGACATCAGTTTCTGTGGAATACAGAAAATAGCTCTGCCAGAGGAAAGATATCAGAATATATCTTCTATTTTTCTCCCAGTTTTAAGCCCCTGGTCAGTGTTTGCTGAAGGCTCAATTTTGCAGCACCTTGAGCCTGATTCAGTCGGAAGTCTACCTCTTCCTTCAGTTAAGTGTTGGATCATATCCTAAGACAAACTATTCCCTATGATTAACACTTGGGAAATAGAACACTCAGTGTCACAAAAAATTTATAGCAAGGATTGAAATGCTTTCAAGATGTAAGAAGTAAAGTTAAAAAAAAGAAGCTTCAAACAGGACAAAGATAATGTTGATTGAATATATCATAAGATAAAACCTTATTTTTATCCATTTGTTCTGATTAATCAGAAATAGTGATCTGCTATCCCAGAATCTTAAAGATTCCTTATATGTAACTATGGCAATAAATCATCTGTATTTTTAACACTTTTAAAAGTGTTGAGTTCCTTGTGCCTTGGTCACAGAAGGTTCAGAATTTTCCTACATTTAAATTAAGATCTTTGTCATTTCCAGATTCCTTCAGGAATCTTTTCTCATAGATCAGATTAAGATATTTCTAGTGTGCCAGAATCATCATCTTTTTCTGTTTGTTTGTTTAAATAAGGATTCCTGTAGGAATTCTTTAAAATGACGATAAAAAAATCCTATTTCTGTCCTTTGACTGGAGAAGGGCAGTTTGAAAATTCCTGAATTCAACCACAACTAACACTTCTCTTGCTGCAGGGATTCTTGCAGTTCCCATATTCTTCGATTTCACTTTGTTTTTAAACTCTTACAGGTACCTTTTTATGAACTGATATATTTTTGCAACTACTTTACAGGCATTTCGTTCTTCAGAAAATTTTCCAGATTGAGTCCCCATCTTTCACTCAAGTTCAGAAGTTTGTCAGGTCTTATCTTGCATATCTCTTTGTTTCGTTTCCCAAATATATTTTTGAACTATTTAACTGGGAAAAAACCCAAACATCATGGCCTACAATGGCCTATAGCATGACCTATCTCACACCATATAAATCATTCATAATGAAATAAAAAAACCTTAATTCGATTAGATATAAATAAACTGTCTTCATATATTTCAATATAATAACTGTTTGTTTTTGTAAGTCTTGATGTTAGCTGATGGTTCAAATCATACTCTGCTGCTGCCTCATCTTTCAAGAAATCAGCCCCCTTTCTTTACTAGCTTTTTTCCCCCCTCCACTTTCATTCCTCTGTTACTGTAATTAAGCGCACTGTAATTACTGGTACATTTGAGTGTACTGAGGAAGCAGAGCCTGGAGCCCACACTGTGTCCACGAGTGGGAAGAGAGCTGATAATCGCAGCTGAGACAGCTGCAATTTCATTACATTCAATGAAAGTGGTCTGCTCAACCTGCTGATTTTTGATATTGGTCACAAAGCTACAGCATAAGTGATGTGCTTTACTCCAAATGTGAACTTTTTCTCCCAGTACAGAACCAAAGACGTCACATCTCATCTGAAGCAGTGATAAAAAAGTGAAAAGAAAGAGGAAAGGGAAAAACAAAAGGGGAAAATATGGAAACTTGGGAAAGAAAGAAGAAAAAAGAAAAGAAGAAAACAAAAAAAATTAAAAAGGAAAAAGATAATTAAAAAAAAACAAACATAGAAACAAAGGAAAAAAGGAAAATAAAAATAAAAAATGGGATGGGGGTGTGGGAGGAGGAAAAAGGAGGGCATCACAGCATCCAGTTTTATCTCCCAGTCTGAAGCAGCTCTGGATCACAGTTGTTCCCTGCCTAATCACCATGCCTCAGATAACCATTTGCATTAATGGGCAAGAATCTCCTTTTTTGAAGCTGTAAGAATCTTTTCAATTACACTGACAGAATCCAAATCAGCACCTTTAGGAGGAAAACTACTAGAATTGCTTAAAACATCCTAAATTCTCTCTCTAAATGAAAGCACTCTAAATTAAGTATATTTGTTGCCTTGCAAGGGACTTGCTCGAACTTGTGTAAATCAGAACAGTTCTTGGCTTACACTATTTTAATAAGACCCGTGTGTATTAAAGCAGATTATATGACACATGTTAAGGTTCATGTTTGATATCAAATTAAGTATCCGGATGATTTATGGAAAAGAGTTCACCTCCCTTTCCCCCACGTGAGGTTTAAGACTAATCTTCAACCAAATCTTCCAACACTTTCTGTGTTTAGGCCTTCCCCACTTGAAACTTTCAATGTTGTTTTTACTCTCACAGGAGACGGATACCCAGCCTAGCATCTGTTATTATTCCCTTACCTTCTCTCCTTGGGAGAATGTATGAACCTAGCATATATCACTGTGATTACTGGATACTGCTAAATTTCTAGGAAAAAAAGCAGCATTGCTTTCCTTGTAGAAGGATTTGATTGCACTATTACTCTATGCTCTAATGTGCTGCATGGCTATAAAGGGAATTGTTGAGTAGTTTCTTTAAAAAAATACAAAACAATATAGCAGTAAAACAACCACAAGTTCCATAAAATAAATGATCACCTACCATTAGCTCTTACCCACAAGGATCAACATGACAGATATATTGATAATGACAGAAATTTGGCTTGAATAATTCCAGGAAGCAAAAGTGTGTGTTATGCCTCTCTCTATCCACCAAGTTAATGCGCATTAGAATCTGTTACCAAAAGCAAAGGTAGGTGATGCCATAGGTCATTCACCTCTTGTTGTCATTTTCACTGACAGAGAAGCTTCACAGGTCACCAAGGATATTAAAAGAAATTATCTCCTCCGGCTGAAACAGGAATACACTACTTCACCATATAACCCTTGGGCTGCCTGTTCTACTCTTTCCACACAATCAGTGCCATGCTTTGAAGTGGACTTACCCATTGTGACCCTAAAAATTCACTTCCATTTGTTCTTTTTTGGATGCTACAGTGATCTAATTTCCAGTGCCTTTATTTAAGGCTTATCACTTATGGTCCTGGCCCTTTTCCCACCTCCTTACTTCTTTTAGAATGCTTGCCTCAGTGCATTTTTAAGAAAAAGAAACATATTTGTAGGCATTTAGTCATACCATAATGAAATCTAATTTTGTTTTAACAACATATGCACATTTGTTTTTCCCCTGCTTACCATTTTGCTTCAGAACAGAAACCAGTCCGGTGAGGATCCTGATGCAAACTTTTCTTCTTCTTTGGAACATGGTGTAAATGGGTACAGACAAGTATGCCACAAACTCCTATAGGCAATGATCCTATTCAGAGAAAGTAGTTTCAAAACAGTGAATACTTCTGAATATAAGTATTAGCTTATGTGTGATGAATTTGAATCAATGCAGAGACCTGGCATTAATTAACCACGTGTCATTAGTTTCAACAGACCCTGTCATCAGCAACTCACAGCAAACTCTAGCCCTACTTATTTGTCTGAGTTACTACAGACCAAAAAAGATGTTCCTGTAAGATTTACTGCCTGAATAGCCAGGCTGCACTGAAACCTTGGTGTTCACACCAGATTTCAGTATATGCATAACACAAGACTCATATCCTTTTACAGATGACTCTTCCGAAATACTCTGGCATGAGTTAAGTTCAATGCTGAGACTACTTGCTGTACTGTGGACAAATATTCTTTTATTACTCTTCTCCGTTGTGTACATAGGATTTTCTTTCTTCTGCAAAAATGACAAATTCTTAGGGTCATGGACTAACTTTTTTGTGCTGCATTTTGCTGTACTTCAGACAATAACACACTGAGTAACAGGGGTGAACAGACCAACCAAATTACTAACAAAAAGAAAATGCATATTACTTGTCTAAAAACACAAAGAAGAACCTATTGAAATTGTGACAGCAAAAGCGTTTTATCTATATTGTATGTGTACATAAACTGCTCTTTCCTCAGTGCACCTCAGGGACTTGCATCTTCTCTCCAGTATCTTAGAATGAATTGGTCACAAACTGATTATATGGAAATTGTTTCCTCCATGAGATATCATTAGTGTTTCAACCTATGAGACCGCTTAAGTGGAATCCTGAACTTGTAGGTTTATCTACTCTACAACTTACAGAAATATGTTCACTTAAAAAAAGTTAGAAACAGCCCAACAAAATTTTAAAAACAACCATTATGTGATTTTTGCTTGGATATCTCCATTAAAAGCAAATGCACAGTTAAATGCCTTTTCCGTTTCCAACTTCCATTTTACAGAAAAAAAACATTTTAGAACAATGCTCTGTTACTGATATTAATTTTATTCTATGTGCTTTACTGATAAGACCTTAAACAGAGGATGACAATGCGTATTACAGGCAATATATCCAAAGAATTACAGATGACATTTTATCTGTTCACAGAATGCTGTGCACATTTCTTTAAACCATCTTTGAAAATCTAGTCGTCATCCTCTAAACATTTTTCAAAATCTTACTTTAATGAAACACATTTAGAAGCTTGTTTTAATGAAACACATTTTACCTTCCCATGCACTGAAATGAAGTAAGGGTTTGCCATACCGCATACTCCTCTTAAAGGAATTAAAGGCAGAAGACAGTTTCATCACAAAAACAGTAAAACCACCTGCACTTCAAGTTGTCTGTCTCATCCCTCTTTCATTTCCTTTGCCTGACAGCAGACCACTTTATATGCCCCCCAGAAAAAAAGAAAAAAAGAAAAAAAAGGTAAACTGTTTACTTCCTTTGGGATTGGAACTTAATTTTGCATATACTCCTATGAACTGGACTTTCAAAGCCCAGTTGGCTAATAGAAGTATGCCTTTTGTCCTAGTGTCCTTGCAGAAAACTGGGTAGCTATAGGAGTTTAAAAATTTTAAAGGATAGTCACAGCTACAATGAAGCCCCCTATCTTCTTCTGTTGTGGTTTAGGAATAGTATTCCCGATCTAGTATTTTCACTGAAACAAACCAAACCACGGGCTGCTTACTCACTCCCCACTGTGTCAGGCTGGAGAGAAGAGACACAAAAGGTAAAGATCATGGCTTGAGATAAGAACAATTTACTGGAAACAGCAATGAAATAAGAAAACAAAGAGCAACAGCAACAATATTAATAACAAAGTGTACAAGAGAGGGGAACAATTCCTATGCAAATGCTCACTATGTGGAGTCCAACAATACCTGACAGCTCGCTTTGCTCTACATGACTGAAAGAGACCCTTCCTGTGCCTCCAGAAAATGACATGTTGTGGTATAGAATAAACTCTGGGTCCTAGCCATGGCCACTCCTGGCTATTACAAAAATTAGCCCTGTCCTGGCCAGAACCACGACACCTTTCAAGTCCATCCACTGTAGAAGAGCTGCTGACCACATCTCCTCCATGAGAGATGCAAAGGTGAGGAAGGTGACTGTCCTTGTCAGTTGGAAATCTCATACTTACACTCTCAACTAATATACAGATCAAAGAAAGACAAGTATGACAGCAGGCTCTGACTGCAAATGTTTTAGCAGATGGCTTAGTAAACAAAGGCAAGTCAAGTTTTTGCACAGTCTAGCAGACTATGGTCAAAATGTGATCACAATCTGCCTATGAGCAGTGTGCAGAGGACCAAGACTACCACCATGTGAACAACATGCAGCCACTTTATTTCTCCCAACTCATACCCAAAATACAGATATGACTTGGGGGACAGGCTCTTTGTATAGAGCCTGATTAATCTGAAATGAAGTAGCAGTAACATATTTGAAACTTTGTTCTTCCAGTAACGTTCCTTCCTGTTCCATTTGTAATGTATTACACTTGCAGATCAAAAAATTCTAAATAAAAGTGAAAAAAGGATTTAAAAGATAAAAATAATGAAAATATTTCCAAACAAGCCCAATGTCAGACAGAAAAATTTTGTAAACACTCTTCTAAAAAGCTTTATACTAACAATTTGTAAAATCCTCACTGACATTACTTCTGTACTAAAATGTCCTCAATGAACGGATCTACTAAAAGAAAAAAACTTAATTAAAAAAAGTTACAAGAGGTATCATGATGACAAATAGGAACTTACAGAATGCAATAAGAAGATATATCTTATATTGCTCATACAGGACTTGAAAAAAGAGTGGACATTATCATCAACTTAAATGGAAACAAGATAAGACCAACATGCAGAATTTTTAAAGATTCCACCCTCACAGGAAATTATTTCCTTCTGAGAGAGAAAAACAGTCTCTGATAAACTGTATATAGCACGTCTCAATCTGGGACAGTTAATCTTTGTCTCCAGTCACTAAATATAAAAGACAGTTAGATATAGTTATTGAAGGTCACACCATTCATTATAGCCATATTTTAAAATATGCGCATGTTAGTGTTTGCAGCAAGAGTTTTACAGCTCCACCCAACCTCCATTACAAAGTCTTCAGTTTCCCTCGTTGCAGGTCCAAAGGACCTAATCAAACTCCAGGAAAGAAAGTTATCAAATTATTTCTGTAAAGAATTAAAAAAACCTCAAAAACATCCAAAACCTCACTGCTGAACACACCAAATGAACTAAATAATGGGAAACACATTTGCAATGTCCTTTAATGGTAAGCCTATCCAATTTGTGATTTAAGAGGTCAAACTATTGGTTATTTTTGCATTCCTGGTAATCTAAGAAGAAACAGACTGGGAAATGCGTACTCGCAGGCCTTATAAAACTGCCTTCCTTATTTTGAATAATAGACATCCATTATAAAAAGCTTACTAGTGGAAAAGCCCCCCTCCATGTTTCCACACTTTGGCTGGAGAATCCGCTGCCCATGAGGCTCACAATGAAGAATGAGTGTTTAAAGAGACAAAAGAAATCGGCCACAAAAAATCCTGCCACCCATGTGTCTGGAAAATATGAATTGCTCCAAGAGTTAGGACAACAAGAATTGCTGACACCAGATGGTAACATTCCCTGTGAGAGCACTGCACCATGGTCTTGTGCTGAGAATGAAGGCTTTTCTCAAGGGCCTGAGGCTAAATCTAATAATTAGGCAAGCAAGAGGAAGTAAAGAATGAGATAGAAAGACATCTACAGCTCTTGGCTGGGGCAGTCCTGAAGATTTCCACCCTCATTGCACCAAGACAGACACTAGCCAGCCCACCCATAGAAACCATCAGCCTGATTTTACCTGGGCTTACGATTATTTTATAAGACTTGAGGGCTGTTACATTGACGTCAGTGGATTACACCCTTCTATGTGAAAAAAAGCAAATTGACGCAAATCACAACACGACTATAAAATAAATTAAATTTTTAATGTATATGAAATACATGATTTCTTTCTTACTTAAGGAGGACTACAAAAATAACTCAGACAAAAAACAAGAACACATTTCATTTAGTCACAGCCAAATTGCAAATTTGAGGTTTAATATTCCAGAATGAGTGAAATATAGTAGGCTGGTGGTTAGGATGCCTACTTGAGGTGTGGAACAGTGAATTTCAGCTTCATTCACTGCCTGCTTATTCACTGCCTGCATTGATCCAGCTTCAGAAGAAGTAATTTGACTGAAGTTAGCCAGGTGAAGCAGCAGAAAGAAATGGAGCCATGTTTGCCCTGTATCTACACAGCTATACATTTTAGTCAGTTTTATTCTTCAAAAATCAAGCCAATGGATTGTATTTCCCTTTCTAAGTCACTTGCAGGCCAAGTATCAGGATCATTTTAATTAATCGGTTGACAAAACTGAAATTTGAGCACAATTTTATATTCACTCAAACTCTAATACAGCCCATGTTTTCTCCTGCTTGGGTCAAGAGGAAAGGCAAGTAGTATTACATCCTTAACTCAAGCAAATGCTAAAGCTGATTTTGCCTTCTGTGTTTTTAAATGAGGATCAAAAGGCACTGTCCCAGTGACTTTTCTGCTTTAACATTGACCCCTATCACCAACACTGGCCTCTGCGAACAGACTATCTACTCAGGAGAACTGTCTCTTTCAACCTTAATAGCTTATCTAATGATACCTTCCCCAGTAAAGTCAAACTTACTAAAACCAAACTCAGACTCCAACCCAAACCCAGATCCAAGCCACAGTGCCCTCCTAAGAGAACTTACATGGCTGTCTGTTGGTGAGAAACAACACCTGCTTGTGTTGTGTTTCTGTCCATTTTGGTAGATTACACAGAGGTTGAGTCTGCTGTAGCCTGTGATGATGTACACACTGCTTCTGAAGTGAATGAATCAGGCATGTTTATTTCCTTGATTTTTCCTTTAAGCCTTACTAGGAAGCCAAGTGAGATGAGTTTGAAACCACTGTGTTTATCAGGCAAATATTAATAAAGTCTCTAAAAGCTCTTCTTTTTTTTTTTTCCTTAGCTAAACAGAGCGTATTTCAAAAGTATTTTACACTTTTTTCACAATACTCTTTTTTTTTTTTTTTTTGGTGTGGAGATTGGTACTCTGGTCTGAGATGCAGTCAACCAAAAACTTTCCCAAAATGTTTAAATGATCTATCATGATGTAAAGAGATGTAGTAATTTGATAGTCACAAAATAAACTAAACAGATTACAAGTCTATAAATCCTTAAACTTCTGAGGTCTGAAGTAGATTTCTTTGTTATACACATAGTGTGGATAAAGACTATGTGTGACCAACAGCAAAGCTGTTTTAAGACAAAGAATGAAATATTCATCTCTTGTCCTCAGAGTAAAAGCTCACATCTAGGAAATGTGGTCTGGCATTAATTTTCTATAGATGTGCTGCACCGGTTACTTTCTGTGACTCCAAAGGAAAAGGAGACTTAATTTTTTCTCTTCCATACAACACCAACCTGGTTGTGTCAAACATCAGTGGGAAATGAACTGAGGTAAAACCAATTATTTTCAGTTGCAAGCACAGCAAGCAGGAAGCAGAGAGACCCACACTTTTTCTTGACTGCTCGTTCACCAGTAAGCAGAGGTCAAAGTCAATGTATCAGCTATTACAAGGCAGGCAGAAAAAGAAGTATATTCCATGCCTGCTCAGTGGAGAGCTGGCCATCATTTTGTACTTGCAGTACACCTGATCTGTTCCACTTCCCCTGACCCACAAAAATTTACAGTCAAACCCAGCACAACTTTAGGTATGATAGCCTTCTGCAAGCTGCATCTGCAGAAATTAAATTAACAGAAATATATCCTTTGCCTCAATGGACCGCACTGAGCCTTTGTTAGTTAAGTTTGTAGAGGGTTAGAGATCACTGGAAAGGAGTTCTGCACAAGTGCAAGGCATTACAACATTACATACTGCAAAGCTTTGTAGAGCTAGAATTTTTGTGGTAGCCTGGGGATTATCATGGTCAGAATCAACTATGTCACTCTGTATTTTTGGTTACTAAGTAAAATAAATATATCAAATTATTTGGTTTTAGCAAGGTGCTTGAGTTTTTTGTTCACCCTTTACTTGCTGTCTCCCTTTCTTCTGCTGTTCTTATTCAAGATCAGAGAGCCTTTCAGGCTGCAAAGGACTTTTGGAGGTCATCCACCCAGTCCATTCTCCAATACAAAGCAGTACCAAGTCTGAGTTCAGACCACATTGCTGAAGACTTTCTCTAACTTGGTCTCCTCTGAGAATGGAGACTACATGGCATATCTGGTCCAATGCTCAGCTGTCATAGTAAAACTTGTCTTTCTGTGTCTAATAGAAACTTGCCCTCTTTTAAATTATGCCCACTATCTGTCCTCCTCTTGCCATGCACTTCCTTAAGGAGGCAGTGTCATGTCCTCAGTAGCTTCCAAGTAGACATTGGCTGCTATGGGATCCTCCAAGCTACCTCGCTTCCGAGCTGAATAAACCCAAGTCCCTTTGCTGCCTGTCTCAGGCCTCCTGACCCAGTGCCCCAAACATGCCAGTGGCCCTCAATTGATCTTGCTCTAGTCCATTTACATTTTTCTGTCCTGAAGCCCCAAAGCAAGACACAGTACTCCAAATGTGGTCTAATGAGAGCTAAGTATGGTTTTCTCTTTCAATCTTCATTTCAAAAGCAATCTAACTTTTCTAACATCGATGGTCCCTAGCTTCAAACAGAAAATCACAGAGATCAAGTGTAAAAATTCCCACTGAAACAGTTTAAGAATTTTCAGCCGTTTAATGAACTNTCCTCCCCAACCTACAACACCCCTGGAGAACTGTTTCAAACTGAATAGGCTGAATTTCAGAAGATTATTTGGAGTCAATAATTAATTAAAAAAAATAAAAGAACCAAATCATGCTCTAAAGCCTCCTCATTTCTCTGTATACAAGTGCACATATGCACCAAGACAGCAATGCCACAAGTGACAGACCTGATTTTACAATGCACTTTTAACCAACTTTGCCAAGTTTACCAGCTAGAAGCACCTCTTCCTGTCCTGATCCTTGAGCAGCATTAAACAGTTGCCATTTCTCATATCCTGTCTGATTTATGGTTTTCCTCCAAGGCAAAGACTTCAACAATTGACTTCAAGTTTGGACCTACAATCTGACATATGTTAAACATTACCAAATTTTCAGGTGTCATGGGGTATAGGAACTGTGCAAATAATTACTTTTTTGGATCCATGACTGAAGCCATTTTTAATAAGACTTTGTTTGATTTCTCAGCATTTTGGACTATTTGCTTTCATTACACTTGTAATATATTTCTGGCAACTGCCCTCACCTTCCCCTATATGACAGGAAAATTACTAATGGCTTGATCATACAAAATGATTTATAAATCTGTTAATTAATACCATGGATCTCTTACTTTAATCCTAAGGCTTAGCTGAGCTGTATATTGGCACAGTGACTGAAGGGAACAAACATACCTGAAACTAGTAGTTATGTTAATTATTTAGATTTAATATAAGGTGAAATTAAACCCTCATCTGTTCCCTTGATATAATTTTCAGACTAATTAGGATGGAGCACAGTTGTGAATTTGAAGAAACTATAAACACCTAACTGTCATTGATTTCAAAATTCTTGCCTTACTTAGATTCAACCCGAACCTTTTTGCTCAGTCCCTCAGGGTAGCTTTTTAATTACACAGACCCATTTATAAAGCCTTTTAAAACAGCATGGATAGCAAAAATTTGTAATAACATGTTGTCATGCTGATACCTCCACAAAGCAGCCCCTTTCCCTTGATGAATTACAAAAGCATATTGAAATTCCCTTCCATTTAAAAATAATCATTAGGAGGAATTAAGACAATATTCTTACTTTCCAGAGACTCTATCTCTGCCTTCCCTCTGACTTGTCTGGGCTTCAGTACAGCAGTTTTCTTCTCTGCCAGACTGCCTGGGTGTCAGCAGAGAAAATGTTTGCTTGGTTTGCTTTCATTTTTTTATGTCCAATATTTTCTCAAAAGATCACCCTCTGCAGCAGCTTGGTTTGCAGCTGAATCAATCATTTTAGCCAGACGAAATAATGTGTTTTACCTTAATGTATCCTTGAAAAAATCAATCTTGAAAGTCTTGAATTAAGTTTTGGAAGAACTCAATTTACTTTCCTAAATTTTCTCTTTTTTTTCTTAAGCAAGGAAAGTGAAGGGCAAGAAATGTGGAAAAATCCGGGAACTTCAACTCAAAAGTCTTAAGTTCAGCAAAGAATCAAAGAATCAATCTCTTCTGAAAGGAATTCTTGACAATGGTAGGCAGAACACGTTATTTACCTATGCAAAATGAAATAAAGCAGCAGAAAATTGGCTCTTTAGTCTATTTACACAGTTTTGGTGGTGTTTTGTATTTTTTTTTTGTTGGGTTTTTGTTGTTGTTGTTGTTTTGTTGTTGTTGTTGTTTTGGTTTGGTTTTGTGGGTTTTTTGCCCTTCAGATTCCTGAAGAAATCAATTTTTCTTTCACACACCAAATTTCATATATGGCTCATACTGAAATGTAACTTTAAAAAAATTATTTTGTCATGTGGTTAGTGTCTTGTGAGCAGAAACTGGCTATGGACAGCCTATATGAAAGTCAGGCACATCTATCTACTACTGTTAACATCACATTAGGAATGTCAAAAGAAGGATTCTTTTGTACTATTTGAAACTGCCTAATTTATTCCCTAAATGCTAGGAACTGGTGATGAATTTTGATCATCAAAAAGCAATTTGGCATACCTTATAGTGTATTCTATTGCTTTACTAGGGACACACCTGGAAAGCACATTTTCCCATAAGATGTAACAAAAAAATAGTGTCATGCATAGTGAAATATTTTTTTTAACAGTACTTTCATGAGTGATACAATGTTTAAAATTTTAATGACATGTTCTAGAGCCACATGAAGAAAAAGTATATTGACAATGCTTAGCATCACCCTCTGAATGAAACAACTTTATCCGTCAGCATTGCAAGTTTTTCTTAAAGCTGCGAGTGGTATCAAAGAGCAAAAAACATTCAAGAATCAGTTGTCTAACCTGGTGTTTGAACAACCAGAGATTACATAGTCAAGTCAAAGAATGTGTCAATCATGGTACTGGAAATATAACAAGTTTACTTTTTAATTCACTGCACATGGAACCTCTTTACAGTGTGTTTCATATCACTGCTTCTCATCCCAATTATCAAAAATTTTTCTTTCCCTATTCACTATAAGCTTGAACAATATAACCAAAACTGCAGGTGGTTGCCAAAGAAGTTACTTCATTGTGAATATCGGTTCATAGTTTCAAAATTAATGTTTACTTTGGCTTGCGTTAGGATTTTTTTTATTATTATTATTTTTTCCCCCTGATCGTTCAAGGCAGAGTTGTACAGAGTCATCTCAAGACAGCATGCAATGCTGGTCTTAAAATACAATAGAAAAAGAAAATCCCATCAATGATAATTATGTTTGCCTTGTAAAGAGCTTTCAGGTTTGTTTTTGGTTGTTTCTCCCCTTCCTCTCCTCTTTCTTCCAAACCAATTCTTTGAGCTCTTATGGTACAGCTAGTCCTTAGCTTCAGCTATATATTAAGAAGACAAAGAAAACTCCTTGGTTAACAATTATAAGGTGATTTTAAGGTGAGTGGATTTCTTTTGTTGGCTTATATGTGTGGGAAAATGATAAACAGAATGAGAGTACAACATAAAACATTCATCTGGATCTCTCTAACTGAAAAGGGTTGCAATTTTTTGCTTTCATTTTTTAATTCCATAGTCCATTGGACAGTCAGAGCACTCAGAAATTATTAGTGACATAAACATGTTGCTATAATAATTTTGTGGCTTCTGGAAAACAGTTGATTTTCATATTTCTAAAACACTTCAACCAGCAACTTAACAACTTCGAATGTACCAGCCACCTCCCAAAACACCAATGTAACAATTAAAACTAACAAATCTCCTTTCGCCCAAGTTTCCCTTAAATAGGTCTATTTATTGGATGCTACTGGCATAAATATCCTCAGAGTAGGTGAAAACAACTGACAGCTGTAAAGAAGCAAGTACAGGTACAAATGGCATATTTTTGGATACCCAACGAATTTGGATAAGGTCTTTCAATCATACTGCTGCTGTGTGCAGACAAAGAAAGCATCTCTTCCTGCATCACCAAAAATGCTGTAATTAGACATTAACCCTTTGCTAATTTGGTGGCATTTCCTGATGGAGGAGTGTTAATGGCTCTCTTGTTAACACATACAGTGAGCACCCATGAGTGATGGTCAAGGAGAGGGTTAAAATTATTTTCTGTCTGCATATGGTTCCTGTCTCAGCTATGAGATCAGTTATAGGTCCCTGGCCAAAGATAACAGCTACAATACAACAGATGCTGGTGCTTCCACAGACAAAGTGAAGTATTTCCTTTCATCCTCACAAGTCACTGATAATGTCCCAATTCTCTGTTCACTGGAAATGTCAAGGGCACGAGCAGGTTATTACAATCAGAAATAAATGAACTGTTCAAATTGAGCCCATGCTTGCACACAGTGTGAAGTTTCTCTAGTCCTGAGAGATTAAAACTCAGTGGGGAAGATAATGCTGCGGTCACAAAGGTGATCGTTGGATGCTGAAAACTAGGATCCCTTCTAATAGGGCACTAAAGGGGCAGAGGGGATCTCCTGTCATCATCCAGGTCTTCTTGGCAGTGCCATCAGTGCAAGGCTGAAGTGTAAATACTTACTGCCTATGGCTATCTCCACTCAGTCCTGACCTCTTGCTTTTTCAGTCCAGTCAAAACAAAAGTATCGGATCAAATAGCCACCCTGTGTGGATATAAATACTGTATGAGAAATTGAAGTAGCTTCATCAAATTTGTACTTTTTTTTGTAACACTACCTAGCACTCATTCATACTGAGTGTTTTTGCAGCCATTTGAATACATCTTAGCCTGTAAGGTTGTGTATTTTTTCTGTGATTTAAACACAACCATAAAATGTTGATACACCTGAAACCTACTCTACATATAACATTTTCCAAGTGAAGTTAAGCTGTTTGGGGATCTAGTAGTCCAGCAGGTAATTATACTGGCAATCAAATTGCTCCTCACCAGTATAGATGAAATAACCTTATAAGATGCCATGCTGGCACTAGCAGCAGATGCTTGCTGCTGGACCAAAAAACACAAACAAACAAAAAAAACCCAAAAACCAAAACACCCTCCTCCCCCCAAAAAAACCCCAAAAAACAAACCCCAAAAAAAAAAAAAAAACCAACCCCCCCCCCCCCCCCCCCAACAAGAAATGCCCAATATTCAGTATGTATGCATAAATATATTCACATATCAGGGGAGCTGGGATATACAGAGCCACACAAATCTGGAGAGTGTCTTTTTTGCTGCTTTCCTGCACAGACATTTGTATAAGGCCAGCAAGTTTTTCTTTCTTTCCCCTCTATAAAATGAGCCAAATCAAAAACAGTAACATTGCTACACCATTACAGGAAAAAAAAAAATCAAGCAAGATGATCTATGGTAAAGGAGGATAGAATCGATATGTATATGTCTGTGGTAACAATATCCTGGGAAAAAGTGGTTTCCAGTTATGCTCATGCATACATGGTCCTATGCGGGGCTAAGGGTTGGACTCAATGATCCTTATTGGTTCCTTCCAACTCAGCATATTCTGTGATTCTGTGATATAGCTCCAGAGTGTGATCATACAGAGTTGCAATGACAGGAATCAAGAAGACATAAGAAGACTGAAGTAAACAATGTTTCAGTAAAAATCACTTAAAAGGGAGACTATAAAGAAACAAGTTGAAACTAACAGGTTGTGGTGTCTATTTTCCTTGTATCAATGAAAGTGTATTTTTAGAAGAAATAGACAGATTATAGAACTTAGATTTAAGATGAAAGTGTTTTCCACTCTGAAACTGCCTTGCCAAAAAGCCGCAAAGTTGCAATGGCAATGAGTGCAATTCTGGATTCCTCAATACCATCTGGCCATGGGTTCTGTACGCAACTCAAACTCTGCTTTTGTAAAACATGCATCTTGATTGCTAGCTCAAACTAACAGAAATATTGTATATCCAGATAAATCAAACAAAAGAGTAAGATGATGAAGAGTAGTTTTAAAATCAAAAATCCAAATCAGAAAAGTCCTAAAAATCACTAAAAATTAAGAAAATCTTATATCAAATGTTAGTAGGAGGGG
This sequence comes from Neodrepanis coruscans, assembly GCA_013400695.1. Taxonomy (NCBI): domain Eukaryota; kingdom Metazoa; phylum Chordata; class Aves; order Passeriformes; family Philepittidae; genus Neodrepanis; species Neodrepanis coruscans. Next base: position 22,045 of record VYZS01001929.1, on the reverse strand, counting down.
GCTGTGTGAGCTATATGTCAAGGTGGATCTGTATGGATATTCATTGTCCTTATGCTTTCATTGGAATTACCTGTGTAGCTGTCTACTTTGGTAAACGACATCCAAAGACCAGCATTTCCATTGTCAGTGGAAATGTATTCATTTGGCCTTAAAACTCTTGCTGACAGAAGTATGTTTTTCTAAGTAATGGACACATTTCTGCAAAAACTATCATCTTTCCATGGGAAAATACTGATAGGGTGCTATCAACATGACAAATGAAAATCCAGAAGGAAATTTATATGGGTAAAATATTATCATTTATTCACATATATGTAACTGTGCCTTGCAGAAGGTACCAATGGCACTTCTCTCCAGACTGGAGAAACATCTGTTCTTCTAACCAGAAGAGAGGCCATGATTTATTGTATATATGACCAAGAAATCCAGGTCATAGAGGACAAAGATAATATGAGACAGTCAATGTACATTTGTCCACTTGGCATTGGGCATTGTTTCAGAAAAACTTATTAGTCAAAAAACCAAAATATTCTCAACTTCGTTACTGTATTTTCTCCATTGGCAATAAAATGTCAAACTTCAATTTTTTGGACAGATTGATTTACTTGGTTCTAGTTTGACTGTGTGGGAGGCCACAATATGTGAGCTGAAGGAAATTTTGATTCAGAAGAGTAGAATTTCACCTTTCTTTCGGAAAAGATTACCTTTTAAGTTAATCATTAGAAATTAATCTGTGGGGCAGAAAATCTGCCTCAAAACTTAGACTTTCTTAAAAGCATATCAAAATAAAAGAAGGAAGACAGGAAAGAAATACGAGTAAATCTTAATGCCAAAGGCTAAATATAATACAATAAGCAAATAAGGTCAGAAATAAGAAGTTTTTTTACTTCAGTGTTTAAGCCAGCATCCAGAAAAGAGGCTGCGAGAGATTACGTTTACAAATAAGTACTTTAAAGGAAAATCTCTGTTTGAAGAGCTGCACTGAGATTTACCTGAATCTGTAAGGGAAACTAAGCTCTAAAATACAAAAATGAGCTACCCTTTATGATAAATTGTAACTAAGATGACCAATAACTTAAAATTCAACAGTTTTTTTATCCTTTACTGGTGCAAGACAAAATAACACAGCTATAAAACTATAACAGCTATTGATATAGCTGTTATAAATGAGGCCATGAAAGTTGTTATAAACATATATAATTGCTATACTTCTACAAGGATATTTTGTTGATAGTATCCAGATATGAGGAAAGGAATAGTATTCAGTAATTGCTCAGTCACAATGACATGGCATTTTGCTTTCTAACGGACTGAGGAAAGCTGAGGAGGTTAAATACTTACAAATCTGAAGTGTTAGGTATTTCGGAGCAGAAGGAACACTTTTTCAGCCATTCTGTAAATAAGTATTAGCTACTGATCAAACTCTCGTCCAATAATTGTATGAGAATATTGAATAACGTTATGTCCTTGCAACAGCAAACACAGTAATATCTAATGCTTCATCACTGGTAATCACTGACAGGCAAAATGCTGTCTTTTAAGCATAAAGCACCCTTTCCATGTTCCCAGTGACACCTCCTCTCTCCCCTGTGAGTGCCAGATGGTCAGTATTTGGATCTCACAATTCCATTAAGTTCAGTGAACATATTCAAAAGTGCTCTTTACTACTTTATGGAAACACCAAGTAAAATAATTTCTTTTCAAAACCTGAGAGACCAACTGTAGCTCTTCTAAATTTATTTTTGATAGAAGTCGGTTGTGGCAGACAGAGATGAACTATCTTCCCCCTCTTTTTTTTTTCTTTTAAACAACATGTGTTAAAGGTATTATTTCATAAAATATATGTTTATTATGCAGTTATCTCAGCCTGAAGGCTTATGGCTTTCCAGCATGTATAAAACTACATAACTGTAATCCATAGAGACTGTGGGTTTATTTAAGTCTCTTGACTCTCAGCAAAAATACCAAAATAGCATAAGTAAATAGAAGGCTGCCTAAATGTAATAATCTTTAAAATAAACAAATACATCTTGTAAGTAAGCATAGCACTATTGTCTAATTTAAGTTCCAAAGCTTACGATCTCTATTCAGAAATTGGTAAGTTATTCACATAGTTGTAAACTTACTAGTTTCAACCATGCTTTCCAAATAAATCATGTAACCATATAAAGATATTTTAATAGCCAGATGTACTTTGGTTCTTCAATCATCTGAGGTAGTAAGAAACATCTGGTAAGGAACCTGTCCAGAGAAATACAGTTTGCCTCCCCATAACAAAGATAGGTACACAGACGCAGAAGAAGATACCTTCCAGCCTCAAATATGCAAGTCTACCCCTAAATATATCTGCTCATGTTTAGTGATTCTCTGTGGTTCAATATTTGACTATTTTAGCATTTAGTCATATGGACAAGTGCATGTGCTTTTGCATTCGGCAAACTACCCCTAGGAATAAATTATAAAGAATTTCATTCCTTACTGATTGTATCTCAACCAAACACTCAGTCAAGGAACCAAAACAGATGTCAGCTTCTGAATCTCAGGAGGTGGATGTAGGGGAAACCTTCTGCAAAAGCCAAATAGGTTTTCACACTTAACATTTGCCCCAGGAGCTTCAATGCTCCCTTTGTTGAAGCTGATACACAAAGAGTGTTAAATACTGTTTTTGCAAGAATAAATCTATTCCATCCAGTTTTAGTTCTCTGTGCAAACCATTAGTGTTTTCCAATGAAATTGAAAATGTAATTAAAAAAAATTTGAATGATTTTGGAAAATCTGTCAGTCTTTTAGAAAGAGATTTGGCAGCTTGGAAAACACTAGATCACTTCACCATGAATGAAAAAACTGAGAGATGATCACTGATATCTAATTTATCCAGACTAATTTTAACCGATATAGCAAATGATTCTGTTCTTCAGAAAAATCAAGTCTTGAACATTAGTAGTATCACAATGACATCAGTATCACAATGACATTAAGTAGCAAAGGCATTATTATGTTTGTTACATAGAATTTTTTCAAGTGACAGAAGTTATTTCAATTTGTGAGTTTATTACTGGAAGAGATAATTTACCTGGTGGCTGTATATTTACAGGAATTTTTATTATGTTCACTTGAAGTGTGTCAAGATGTGTTCTGGTCTTTTGTGGAAGAAAGGATCGATATACTTGCAGTATTTTCTTTATTTTCATACATTACACTGACACAACTCCGTTCAGACCAAGAATATGCAGTATGCTACTTGATGCACTGAAAAGCTGATAATTGCAAGCAACAACTAAGAATCCCAGTTACACAATGAAAGGAATTTCTTTTAATTTTTCAATAGAAGTTTTCTCTTTTACTGAGACTTAACAGACTGATATTCCCTGTTAAAATTCTCTGTTAAAAGGCTGAAAACAAAGATTGTGCCCCCTAATAAACATTTCAGTAGTAAATTGTGTGGTATGATGACTAGACCAGACGATTCCAAAGCTGTGATACAAATCTTATTTTTAGAAACAGTATGAGACAAGCTAAACCATGAGTATGGAGCCAAGTGATTTTAAGTAGTTATTTTGTCATTCAAGTAGCAGTAAAAGAGACTTTTTCTTACTGTACACTAAACTAAGGGAAGCACTTCTCAACACTTCAAATGTTTTTCATCCACTCCCGCAGTATTTACTATCATATTGCCACTGATATTCAAGTTTAATATGGAATAGAAAAAACTTCATGAAAATAAACTCAAGTAGTTAACCAATGTTCGTAAGTGTAAAATTTGAACAATGTAATACAAGCAGATTACAGGTAACATTTAGGCAATAACAGCAACAAAAATGCAAAATATTCTATTTGAGCACAGTTCTTATCCTACAGTCAGAAAGAATTCTCCAAAATCTGTAAGTTATAATCCTGCAAAAGAAGTTCTTTTGACTCCTCAGCCAAGCTTATAAACATGTTTCAGGCAGCTATAATACTTAATCTCATCTGATAAAGTAATTTCTTTTCTAGCAAAGCACAGAAAAACCTAATCCACTGGTCTTCACTTTAGCATTCAATATGATGTTATACAGGAAATTACTAATTCAGCTGTTAAAAGTAGAGATTAGCACCAGGACTATAAAAGAGATAGTGGACATGACTACTGATTGTTAGGAAGTGCTGAAATTATGAGGCTAAAAGGAGGTTACCAGTTAACTCCTCAAGAGTTCAGTCTTGGAGCTGATTATTTTCATTTAGTGAGGTTTTAACAAACAGGAATAAGTTGATATTGAATCTGCCAGCCACATAAGTGTAGTCAAGGGCTGGAATATCCTACAGGAAAAAACCAACAATGATCTTAGGGATAGACATGACACCCAAAAAACTAAAAACACAAAACCAAACCCAACCAAACAAAAAAAACCAACCACACACACACATAAAACAAAACAAACAAACAAACAGAAACAAACAGAAAATCAGAAACAGGATTACTAGATTTCTACTGTGACAGGTCCAAAGATGGAAGTGGCAGAGGACAGAGTGATCTGGTTACATTTTCCGAAGATGGGGTAACTCTCACATCTTTATGACATCTAAACCTAGATGTACCTCCAGGATTTTTCAGCAAGAGCAAATATCTGTGTTTGAAAAGTAGACACTAGCAAGGCCTCTTTTGGAAGACTCTGTAAACCTACAATCAGCCAGGCTCATAAAAAATTTATTTAAACCATAACAGAGCTACCAGAACAAAACAGGGTGATTCATTCAGACTCTTTATTTTAAAAAAAGAAAAAGTTTAAAGGGACTTCAATTTTCCTCTGCAAGCAGTCAGAGTCATTAACACTAACATGAGAGAAAAGCTTTCAAGGACACTCATGGTATAGGCACAAATAAGTGTAAACAGTCCTCTCCCAATGTGTATTGCTCTCTCTCCCTCATGAACACCTCTCCTCTAGCTCCTGCAGGCTGGCACTGTGCTGGCACAACCAGTCTCACCCAGATGAAACAGCTAAATGGATGCAATAAGCGCCTCAGCTATTCACATCCCCTGCAGGCTGCTGGTTGCTAAGAATGCATTTCCAAAGTAAGGCAGGGAAAAGTCATGCATTCACAGACCTTCTGCAGAGCAGGCTCATGAAGGAGTTGGTGCCTTGTACCTGGTATTTATTTACCTGTGTCTTTCTATTTATGAAGGCAAGGGCAGGGACATCTTTCGCTAGATCAAGTTGCTCAGAGTCCCAACCAACTTAACCTTGAACATTCCAGGGATGCAGCATTCACAGCTTCTCTGAATGATCTGTTCCAATGTCTCACCATATTCATAATTAAAGAACTGACTATATAGTCATAGTCCAGGTAAGAAACTGATAGTGTCCAGCTGAAAAGAAAATTGTGCATCTTCAGGAAGTCTTCTGGGATTTCCTCATGTTCTGTCAGTTCTCTGCATATTCAGCTAGCAAGGCTAGGACAAACCCACAAATTAGCCCTACTTTCATCACTTTTCTATTATTACACATCTTTGCTCAGGGAAGGTTTTCCTTTGAAGCCCTAAGAAAATGGAAGCTTTTTTCTACACTCTTCCATTTCCTTTTATGTTCACTGTGCTTTAGTCTTATTATATATATCTANTTTATTTAAACCATAACAGAGCTACCAGAACAAAACAGGGTGATTCATTCAGACTCTTTATTTTAAAAAAAGAAAAAGTTTAAAGGGACTTCAATTTTCCTCTGCAAGCAGTCAGAGTCATTAACACTAACATGAGAGAAAAGCTTTCAAGGACACTCATGGTATAGGCACAAATAAGTGTAAACAGTCCTCTCCCAATGTGTATTGCTCTCTCTCCCTCATGAACACCTCTCCTCTAGCTCCTGCAGGCTGGCACTGTGCTGGCACAACCAGTCTCACCCAGATGAAACAGCTAAATGGATGCAATAAGCGCCTCAGCTATTCACATCCCCTGCAGGCTGCTGGTTGCTAAGAATGCATTTCCAAAGTAAGGCAGGGAAAAGTCATGCATTCACAGACCTTCTGCAGAGCAGGCTCATGAAGGAGTTGGTGCCTTGTACCTGGTATTTATTTACCTGTGTCTTTCTATTTATGAAGGCAAGGGCAGGGACATCTTTCGCTAGATCAAGTTGCTCAGAGTCCCAACCAACTTAACCTTGAACATTCCAGGGATGCAGCATTCACAGCTTCTCTGAATGATCTGTTCCAATGTCTCACCATATTCATAATTAAAGAACTGACTATATAGTCATAGTCCAGGTAAGAAACTGATAGTGTCCAGCTGAAAAGAAAATTGTGCATCTTCAGGAAGTCTTCTGGGATTTCCTCATGTTCTGTCAGTTCTCTGCATATTCAGCTAGCAAGGCTAGGACAAACCCACAAATTAGCCCTACTTTCATCACTTTTCTATTATTACACATCTTTGCTCAGGGAAGGTTTTCCTTTGAAGCCCTAAGAAAATGGAAGCTTTTTTCTACACTCTTCCATTTCCTTTTATGTTCACTGTGCTTTAGTCTTATTATATATATCTAGCCCAAATATATTGAATTTGGTTTTGCAGACCTATGCTGTACAATACGCTGCTCAGTTAGGAGCAAGTTCACATGCCCAAAGGGATATAGAAGCAATTCAATACCATATAGTAATTTTCTGTAATGCATCTGTGTCATGGTTTTACCACTAGGAGGCGTGGTATTGACAAGAGCGATCCAATAGGAACAACACACACCAAAAAAACCCCAAATAACAAGGTTTATTTTACACACACAGAAAACTGACAATAAAATGCAAAAACAGACAAATTAAGCTGTTACAGGGCCAGCAGCTGATGCGGGAAAGCGTTAGGGTAGCGCTAGGTCTTTGCCGGAGCCTCCTGAAAGACACCGTAAAAATTAGAGGACCCCTGACCCTCCCCTCCCCTTCCCGGATAAGGAAATACCACCGCTGATGGAAAGATGTGGTCCTCAGCCCGTGCTGCTGTTGCTGGAGTCACTGATCTGCCCGCGCTGCTGAAAAAACTCGGAACGGGGATGAGCAGAGGTGTTCTCCCGAGCAGCTCCAGTCTTGAAAGAGAAAGATGGCCGCCTCGCTTGCTCTTTTATAGGGGACCTATCTCACGCAGGTGCAGGCATCTCCCGGGCGCGAACTGCCCCTCGGATTGGATGGTCAGTGCCCGGGAACCGTCCCTAGCGAGAGGTTCCACTACAAGCACTGCATGGGCGACCCCGGGCCGGGGGATGCGGGACCCCATGGCCCCGCCCGGCATCCTGGGAGGTCCCAGCACTGCCACCAGGCCACCCTGACTTGTGCCAACCCCAGCCATTTGCCGTGGCAGCTCCTCTGCTGTGAGAGGGCCATCGTCAGCTCTATTCTATTCCATGCGCACGGGAGACCCACCACGCATGTGCAGAGTGCCGAGCTGGGCCCGGGCCAGGGCCTGGCGGTGCCCGGCAATGCCAGCAGCCCCCAGCGCCCGTGGCCATGGAGCCGCGTCTGCAAAAATGGCTGGGGGAGGGACAATGCCTGTGGGCAAGCTGCGCGGGGCTGTGGTGGCCATCCCCGCTGGTCCGGGAGGGGCAACACCCTCACCAGTATGAGCCGGCCCTGGGCCGCTGCCGCCACAGCCCACCGCAGCTGCAGGTGACCCTGCAGCGCAGGGTGACCCCCTCCAGCCCAGTGCTGATGGCTGCAGGGCTGGTCCCCCATCCCTGGCCGCGCAGGAGCCACGGCTCCAGCGGGGACCGATCCTGTCCCTAGCTGTGTGGGCGGGGGGCCCGCGCCATGACAGGGTGGTCCCGAGCTGGCACCAGTTGCCGTCGCCATGGCAACCCACCTCAAATACACAGGAAAGACAGTTTAACACAGCCCTGATCCCCCCTCCCCCTCCCAAAAACCTTCAAAAAACCCCCAAAAAGCCCTAAAAAGAGCTCTTTCCCCGTCCCTAAAAGGGAGGGGAAAGACAATGGGGGTGGGGGTGGGGGTGTGTGTAAGGGGAAAATGGTTTAGCTCCCAGAACCTTTGTTTTCAACGCACAACAATCTGAACAAATCATGATTTTTTCCTTATTTTAAAAACATAATCACAACTACAACAAATTATTTTTTGAGCTTTTAACCAAATAAGTAAACAGATTTAATATAAACACTGATGGTTTAAACACCCATAAGAACAAAAGACTTCAATGTGGATCAGTTTCTAACAAAATCATTAGGAGATGCCAATGCAGAAAGATGGAAAAGCACAGCTGACTAACAAACACTTTCAAGTCACTAATGTGTTCATACATTTTCCTGATTATCTAAAATAAAGTTTGTTTTAACACAGTCGATACATATAAGGGAACTTTAAAATAAAATCCCTCTAGATGGTAATGCCACAGAGATTAAGATAATTTTAAATAATGGAAGTAAATTTGAACCATATTTGACTAATATTGACTAATTGACCATTGACATATTGACATATTGACTAATCAAGTACTCTTGATTAGGTGCTTAAAAATGTAAATACAACCTACAGGGCAGAAAATAATGATTGGTAGCATGGTTCAGTTTTAGATTTAACTGCCAAAGAATACAAATTTTACACTACTATAGGTGCTAATCATACTATAACCTGAAAGATAGAACAATCACCAAATAGTTATGTTTCACAAAAAAAAAATACCCCAAACCCCACAGCATAAAATAGCTTTTTAAAATTTTAGATTAGATTTACTACCATATTAATTCACCATGCTTAATTTACAGAACTTTGTGAGCACACGACAGCTGTAAACCTCTCAGCTCACCTATCTATAGCAATGCAAAGAGCTGGTTTCAAAACAAAGAGCAGTTGCTAGTCAGCCATATGACAGTAAAGAATCCAACCTGGCAATCTCTCCTATAGCATGATAATTCCATGTTTGTACATGACTTTTTCCTATATCAAGGGAAAAAGCTTTTGTAGCTCTTGGAATTTTTACGTAACCATGCAATAAGGAAGATCACTAAAGAACATGTTCACTCATAGGCTAGTTGAAATGGAAGAAATTATTGTACGATCACACTCAGGACACCTGATGATTTTGTGGAGCACTTGGGTGCCATTAGGTTGGCTTTCCAAAGTCTGATTATATTGCCAGTCAAGTGGTTTCCCTGTAACCTGCATTAATATAGTTATTTTGTCAGATAATTGTTATAAACCAGACTCAGAGTATCAAGACATGACAATTGGTCTCCTTTTTTGCTCATTACAGCACTCTATTACTGACAACAACATAAAAGTAAATGATGATGAAGTATCATGCCTTTATTATTTTCATTACCAGCAAACCCTGGAGCCCCACCACTGGAGAGGACCCCACTGTGCAAGGCATTCTACTAACAGAGTAAAACTGACTCTGAACAGAAAACAGTGCTTTTCAGAAAACCAGAGAGGGCAGTTAAGCAATAATTTATATAGGGATGAAGCAGATCCAAAGAAAAAAGCTAAGAAAAAAAAAGAACATACAGGAAAGAGGCTCTGGAAAGACAGAGATGCCTTATTGGAAGGTAAACGGAAGAGGTGATGTAGAAGGAGACTAAGGGAAACCCAAAGGTAGCAACTAATAGGACTTAGAAACATCTCTAGTTTTGTAACTACTCTGTAGTTACTAGTTTGGTTCTACTACTAGTACTGTTGGACCAGGCAGAGAAAGTTCTTTATATTTTTTGGGGAGCAGTCCCACTCTGTGTGGAGGCCTGTAATGGCCTTGTCAAAGATGTACACCTTCCAGTAGGACACAGAAACCAGTGTGACTAATACCGATCATATGCAATTCATTCCTTCTCTCATCCTGCTGCCAGGGGAACAAGTGAGTGCACAAGGTATGGTTTGTGTTAGCAGGACTTGGGGTTTCCTACCCATGCACACAATGCAGAAGACAAAGCCAGCAAAGAAAACATTTTTACTTTGCAGCAGAAATGCAGAGGTGTAAGTTTTACCTTCCTATGAAAGTACATTTGAAGCTCATACTCTTATCTAAGTAAAAACCACTAAAAATTTGAAAATAGTTTCTCTGTTTAGTTTGGATGCACTAGATTATGCCACCCTCTATATCTCTGAGAGACCCAGCTCTTCAGGGACATAACTATGGCAGACATGAATCAAGTGAAATGAAAAGAAAACAGTATTTTCTGGGTGTGCATGTGTGCAAGTGACCTAAGAATACAAAAGATCTGAATGCTATTTCTCATGCAACCAGCAAAGGAAAGGTGCCATAAAAATGAAACCTGGGCTACAGACAGACCCTCAAAGCCAGCAGAAACACTGCTGGTTGCTTTCAGTAGATGAATGACACTGCTGAGGAGGCCAATGCCTGCAATCTCAACACCTGCAGCAGTACAGAGCACAGGTGATAGCACAGAGGGCCTTCCACTTTGCCCGTAGTAACTACCTCCTCCCTCAATATCATAATGAACACTTATGCAGAAGAAAAAATGACTTCTGGACATATAGGCAGAGCAGGCAGCAACGGGCCGTGGTGTTTCTGACTAGTTCAGTTGGTTGGGATACTTGCTCAGGTAACGTTTCCTTCACTGTGCAGCCCTCTCCCCTAAATCCACTTCCTAATGTGCTTTGTAGCCACCACATTGTTCTGCACATAGCTGTGATGACCTAAGGATATAAACAAGGCAACACATATATGGAGAGAGGTACCAATGACATTTTTATTAAATCAGTTGATGCAGCTGAATACCTTATCTTAGCCACTCTTTCATTTCCTGTTGTTCCCCTCTCACAGCCTGTTTTGATTTAACGCTCTTCATTCAGGCAGGAGTACTCCACATAGGTAATATAAAGTTTATAAGACACAAAATGTGTGTGTGCATGCACGCACACGCACATTTACCCATTACTCCCACACCATCCGTATCTGTAGTCTAGACAAATCTACAAGAGCCAGAAGTGGGGAACAGGAAAGGGAAATAAAAGGCGAGGATTGCATCAGTGTCACCAGAGCCTAAACTGGAAAAAAAACAAAGTGAAAACCTGTACGTTTCTCACTGAGCTGGGATATGACCTTCCATCAACCCTGGTCCACATAGACTCAAAAGATATTAAATCACCTCTGTGGCAGAAGCCCAGTAATCAAGAACCACAGTCCCATAAGAATTAAGTTGATGCATTAATTTGCCTTTAAGCTGCAGAAGGGCATGCTTTCGACTACAGGATCTGAGTAGCAGCTGATGCTGTGCCACAAACAGCTGTGATGAATCTGAAAAAGAAAGAGGGGATGCTAGTAGTAGAAAAAAAGCTTCCAGAGAACGTTTTAAAGTCTGCAAAATCAATCGGCTACCATTTCTCTGCTCCTTAAAAATGGGACAGAACAACAAATCACACAGGGGTAGAGTGGAGGGCATAGTATTAGGGCATGCTCATGAATTACTTTGAGTACAACCTTGGTTATAGAAAATGAACTTCCAAAAAAATTTACTTATTTTCTATTTATTTCTTTGATTTAGTCTGCTGGAAAAATAAAATAGGCAGTACAGTCTCCTAAACCGCAAGGCTTCACCACAGGCCATCTCATCTTTGTGCTGGTATACAAACACAACAGGCATGGGATATACTCCTTCACCTCTTTGGGTGGCAAATTGTTACTCAGTCCTTGGAAAATAAAAGGAACAGATGCATAAATTAAAACCATGGTCCTCAGTTTTGCAGGTGGCATGAAGAAGTCCCATCCCACCGCAGCCTGCTAACCCTATGGAGCAAATCCTTGCCATGAGGGTGTTGGTGTGAATGACTGACAACTGCACTGTGGCAAATGCGCATTAACGCTCATGGGTTGAAAGCAGCCAGGTTGACATGAGCTCCATAGTAACAGATGAGTCAGCTTTGAATGTATCCTAATTGAAATCAGCAGCATGGCTGGACATTTTGCTCCAATGTGCCGGCCACCTGCACACAGGGTAGCAGAAACTCCAAGCTGTGCATCTTGAGAGGGGAATATTTTTCAGATGCTAAGCAAGTTCATGGACTGAATGATTTCAACTAAGCACAGCTATAAGGTCTCAGGCACATTTTAGCAGAACATCACCAGAGTATAAGCCTGGCTGTTATCACAGAACACGGAACACCTATTATGAATGGTCTTAAGCACAGAGGATAAGGCTCTTTTGAAAACAATTTAAAATCAAACCAACTCATAGCTAAAAATTAGCCATTATTCTGAATTTGGTTGCTTTGTTTTTGAAGAGGACTTTAGGAACAATAACTACTTCAGCTGTTTGATGTTGTTCATTTAATGGCAGAAGGATTTGGATGAAATTTGACACCATGCCTTACTGTCTTGTTCAGCCATTTTTAGTGAGGACATTATTGGTGATAATTGAGACATGTTCCAGATGTGAGAGAAATGTTCACTCATTTCTAACATTCTTGTGTCCTGCCAAATACATGCAAATAAAAATTCATACCAGAGGGTGCATAATTTATCATTTTCCAGTCCAAGAGGCCAGAAAAATGAAAGTCATCTAGCACAGATACCAGCATATACACTGCTAAGAGAAAGCATAGTTAGTAATTTATGAGACACCCCCCCAAGTCCTATAAAAAGACGAAGGTAATACTGCTGATTGCACCTACTGTAAGATTCTTTTTTCCTCTGAATTATTTTATATACTGTAAGCTTTCTGTTACAGGTATTGTCTTTTAAATTGAATTGTCTCTGATTTTACTACTAATTTGAAAGCTGAGGTCCCTTGTTTATCAGCCAACTCACTTGTGGGCTCAAACTAATTCTATGTGTACAGAAAGAACAATATTATGAGCCAATAAAAATACAATAGCATACATTTATCCTCTATTACACAATCCTATTAAAAAAAATTCAATAAATATACTAAGGAAAATAGTAGCAGAGAGTATTCCTATTTCTATCAGTTGAAATGCTTGCAAAAATATTAAAACTATTAATTTCCTTGTCCGCCTCACTCCCCATGATGATTGAAATCTGATGGTTAAAAACGAGATCACAGGTTTTTTAGAGCTTTGGAAATTTCCATGTATATAAATGGCATTTGATATGTATTTCAGCAATACCGTTTCTACAGACAAAATTAACTTGCAGATTGGTCTCTCCAATTCTTCCCTCTGCATCTCACCTGAATGTTTTTGCACAAACAAAAAGCTTCAGATCTGGAATATGTTTG
>VYZS01001928.1:13399-28679 GCA_013400695.1 Neodrepanis coruscans | reverse complement strand
GTCTCTGCTTTCCTGGAAAGCTGAATCCAAGGACCCTCTGCAATGTGCTGTTTACACATAACTCTGCCTGGCAGAGGTTTTCTTTGCTCAGTATCTCAAAAGGAACTGAAGACCACAGTTATCAGCACTGTTTCTCATAACAGTTCTCTCCTGAGAAAGCTCATTTAGTCACTTCTTCCTGTTCCAAGCCAACAATAATGAAATTAATTAGCAATGTTTATTTAAGCAAAATTTTGATTTCACATAGCCAGTTTATGTTTAACTAGTCTTTGTTGAACCAGTGCTTTTAACTGGGATTCTAGTTAGCGCGATGTGACAGGAGTCTGTGAAGACACCGTGCCAGCTTCTTGTTCTGTTAACGTGCTGCCTTACTTGCTATTGTGTCTCACCTTCAGCAATAGCTCTGGCACAGTCTACATTTTCTCAGGCAAGGTTTTCTTTATATTCCGGGCTTTTTAAAACTGATTCCCAGGTATAATATAGTCAAGCTCCAAAATGTGCTTTGATCTTTGTATCAATGCCTGAAAGGTGTGTCTATAAATTCCAGTTTTCTAACACCAATACTGTGCTCAGTTTACAGACATTTGCAATTGAAAAAAAATAATCTGTCACTATGGGATACAGAGACAGTGTTTATTTTTTGGGTGAGAGGTGCATAAGGTTGAGGTATTCAACACTGTGGCATGCATTTTATGTGCATGACACCCACTAGCTGTCCATAAGTAGTATATAAAACATTTTATATGCATGAATCATAGTTCAAGTTGTGTGTTCTTTTATAAACCACTGAAATTCGTTGTTACAGCTTGTCTGATATCATCTCTCAACTTTAGTGGGGCCCTTAGCTTCTCAAACACATTCATGTTATNATTATATTTAATGGGACACTTTCCTGTTACTGAAAATCTCCTGTTTTTTTTTTTAGTGGAATCTACCAGCTCATGTTTTCCATTTAAAAATGTTTGCATCTCTCTTCCATGTACAAAGTGTGTATATTTTCTTTAACTGTAATCTTACACAGGTGTAAGTTGGCAGATGAGGTTGGCCTTGGAGAACACAAGGAATCCACTGTGCTGGATTTGAGTTCTGGATACTCCAGGACAGCTGTCCTGCACAAGAGGACTAGTAGAAGAAAGAGAAGTGTGTTAGTCTGAAGGTGTTCCTCAGTTCCCAAGTGGTGGCTGGGTTCTCCTGCTCAGACAGCAGTTCCTATTGTCCCTTAACCCTGATAGGAGTTCCCTGGTATCAGTGCAGTGCTGGGTTAGGCAGAATGATTGGCTGATACATGAGTTGTTTTACTCTTCACAAAGGCATTTGACCAAGTGAAAATAAACCAATTTGCAGAAAAAAAATTTTTTTGACTGGACATAGCATTGTCAATGTTTGCCCTCCTCTGGTATCCCAGCCTACAGCTGCCCCATGCCTGATGGGAACCTCCCAGCCCACTGGCTAAATCATACTGACATTGGATTGAAATAATCACAACATTTGTAAACACCCATATACTGGTCCATATAAACCATGTAATGGAGCATGGCCATTGGACATACTCAGGCTAGCAGCAAGCTAGTCAGCTTTAGGACCAAAACCAACATTTTGTTAGTGTGGATTCAGCTTGGTTAATTAGCTATGCTAAGAAATGGGGCTAATTTAGCTCAGGGACAGTGCTGCAGGCTACAGAGCTTTATGGAGCATGTGCCATACCTCTGCTTAGAAATGCTGGGAGCTAGTTTAGAGGGTTTTGCTTCATACTGTGTGGCACAGCAGAGACATTACTCTTCAGTCCCAAAGAGTGTGTAGCAGTATTCAGTGACACCATGAAGTAATAGTCCGAGTCATTTGTACACCTTTACCTCCTCAATCTCAGAGCTAGATTTTGTAATGATTATATTAAGTGTTACTCCACAAAAAAAACCACTGTCTATGCCATAAGCAAGGTCTTACTGAGCATCGTGGCAGACTTGACTAGAGGGTAAAAAGTTGTTTTCATTAATGTAATGAATAGCAACAGTTAAAACATTTTTCTTCAGCTGGTAGTCTAAATTAAGTACAGATCACCATCAAAAATAAGTGATTACTTCCCGCATTTGTAGCACAGGAGATAATTGAAACTGCTATAAAAGTGCCACACAGAGTCATAAAGATAACACTGTGAGTTAAGTCTTTAATTACAACAACTATAAATATTTATCCAAATATAAAAGATAAAATAATTAACATCTTGACTCTTTGGGTGCTAAAATTTTTCTTCTTTTAAAATACAGGACTCCAAATATGACCTCTTTTTCAACTGGTATCTGAAAATGGCTTTTATATCATCTAAGCAGTGCCTGCTTTATGCATTTAAAACACAAAACAAGTTATGGATAGTCAGTCCGCAATATAAAGTCACTAACCAATGCAGGAATATATTTTATGTAGTTCTTTTAATGAAATGGATAAATATATTTGAATAGAGCAAAACACATTTGAGTAGAGAAGTTTAATGATCAAGTAGAAATAAACACCTTTTGCAAAGTATTCTACTACTTTTGCTAAGGTTCATCAATGACTGAATTCTCTCTCACTTGAACCTTGTTCTGCTGTCAGATTGTGTGCCCCGAAGATAGACCAAGGTGCCTTGGAGTCTCACACCAAATTGTGTAGATCCAGATAGATAATGCTAAAAGAGCTCATGGAGTTAGAAGAAGATATTGCTTTAATAAAACTCGTCATTGTGATTTATGTGCTCAAGCACAAAAATGGAAAAATTAATGAGTTCCTTGGAAACATCTGTTATTTCTTACAAACTGGAAACACATACCAATATTTTGAAGATATTTGGCAAAATAATTCATGTGTCTTTAAATTTTATGCTATGAATTAATTTTTAATATACTGTTTATTTTTACATTTTTTTTCTTCTAAATAGTTATTCTAATTCTAATAGTTATTCTATGTAGTACAATCAGACACTAGCAACAATGCAACACAACTCAAATGACCTTCTTAAAACACTGAAAGTCAGAATGAAGAAAACCAGCTTACAAGAAGCCTTGAGTCTCAAGATGAGTGTGCGCAGTTTCTGAGGCAACCATACTGTTGTGCAAGGGGACCGGGATGAGTTCACAAGGAATCCTTTCTGAAGATGGAGTCCAAATATGATATCCTTAAGTGATGATGAGGTCTTACTACCTGGCCTTGGATAGTCTATTACCAGTGCTTTGGAGCTGGTGTTGTGCATCTCATTGGTGCCGCCAAGTTGGAGTGAGGCCACCCCAAAGACACAGGACTGGGGCTGGGATACAGCAATATGGGGAGAGAGGCCAGTGAAAAGCCTTTGTTGTCCTGCTCCCCAAGATGCATGGGAGGGAGGTTCGGTATTTCAGCAATTGGGAGGCATCCCTGGCTTGTCCCAGCAGGATCTGCTGAGTGAGGCAGGACCTGGTCTGGCAGGAGGATGAGGCAATGCCTCATGCTTTGTGCTTCAGCACTGGCTTGGAAACTGCCTTCTTCCTCTGTAGTGCCCTTTGGGTAGTCAGGAGCAAGATTTTTTACTGTTCCACCAGGCTTAGGATGATCCTCTTCTTCTCCTTCCAAACAGAAGATTGGAAAAGGAGACCTTGCTGCTGTTGGCTGCCACCAAACCTCAGAGTTTTCTATACGATTGCTCAAAAGAGATGTTCATTTTCTTTTGTGGTTGTAGAGAGAGCATCAGTCTGTTGCAACATTGCATCTTCTTTGCTCCAAGGCTCTGCCCAGTTTACCCTTTGTTTGTTTCTGAGTATTCACAGTATTTTCAGCTATTCCTTTCCAAACTTACTTCCTCTCCATTCCCTTCGCCAAGTGAAGGTGGTTTTCCAGGGCATTACTTTGCAGTTGCTGCTTATCCCAAGAGCCAACATTTGTACTCGCTTAGAGGAAGGGCCGATTATTTTTCCCATGTCCTTCTACATTGCCTCAATCTGCCTAACAAGAGGTAGGTGCCTGCCAGAGGCATGGCTGCAGGATGGATGCCATGCTGGCTGAATGCCCAACATCCATGCTCCACACCATGTGTCTGGCAGCCATTCCCACCTGTGGAGTGGTGGGGGTGGTACCCTTCACTGTCCCAGCCATGACACAGCTTGCTTGCAGGGTGCCTTTGCATCTAAGTGTAAAATTGACTACTGTCTCTGTGTGCTCAGGGCCTGCTTCAAAGCCCTTTGAAATTGGTGGGGATTTTTCTACCCACTTCAAAGGGCCCTGTCTCATAAGCATGCAGCACAGTGTGCACCAGTTAATTTTTAAACTCCCATTACCTGAAAACTTCTTGTAAAGTGTACTGGAGCATAAGGCCAGGGACGAGCTTGATGAAACACTTGACAAGCCACAGATAAACAACTGGGATTAAGAACTTTTTTCTTTACTGTTTATCTTTTTTATGTCACGCACATATGCCTTTTAATCATTCCTTGTAATCTCTGATCTGTGCTTTCTGATGTCCTGCACATTTAGTGCTTGGTCATTCCCCTTGTGACACCTCGCCCAGCAATGAGGATCCAGTAAAGTTCTCAAGCATGCAAGGCTTTCCTGAGCTGATCTGATATCTCTGTACAGCCCAAAAGTTTAGAAACCCCTGATGTGCTTGAGTCAAAACTGTACCATCACATGGGCAGCTCTGCAGGAAGCTGCTGCTGAGGGTACTCTGTGGACAGTGTGCTCACTTGTCAGGGGGCTGGGCGTCCATCCCTTCCTGGCTGTTTGTCTCGGCTGGGGCATGGCCCCTAAGCCATCTCCCTCACGGCTGCTTGGGATGCTTGCTGTTACTGGAGGGTTACTGGCAGGACAAGAAGTTGTTCTATGGTGTGTAAAGGCTGCTATTATATTTGGCTCCGGTTTATGAGATGTATAAAGATATGATGTGAGATTAAAAAATAAAAGAAAAAAGAAACATCATCAACAACAACAAAACCAACAAAGTGCATTCCCTTCATTTATTTTTCCAGAAGAACTTCATGTCTTTGTTTTATCCAGAGTCTTCTTCATCCCCTGTTTTACATTCCGGCTCCAATAGTAATAAAAACAAAGTATATTAAAAAAAGAATTTGAAAAGAAGTTTTTGAAGTAATGAAGGTAGGCAAAGAACTTTTAATTTATAGCGCAAGGAATAAATAAACATACCACAAATTGAATTGTAGAGTAGTCTCCCAAAGGAAATAGTGGAAATCAAATTGCTTGAATAATTTAAAAGTCGACTGGGCAAAGCACTTAATAATAAATGGCAGAAAAGAAGTCTGCCTTGGCAGGAGATAGAGTGGATGACTTAATCAGTCTTTCCCTCTCTAGCCTGTATTATTTTATGGTTTGTTACTGTAGATGACTCAGTGTTAACAATGCGTAGTTTATTTTGTTAAAACTGCTTGATGTAAAACAGTGTATGTCCATGTCATTATACCTTATTACTTGTCTCCAGTTGCCAGAAAGGCACTGATGGTGCCTGGCACCACTGGGGTGTGTAGGCATGAAATACTCTGTGAGTGTCTCTGTCTTAGGGCTGCATATGTAAGAAGAATAGCAAACTCCGTTAACTTCTTAGATCATCCTATAAAAGCATGATATGTGTAACAGTATAATTCTTTTTCCATCATCACAAGTTGCAGCAAAACTTTTTCTAGAGTGTTTTCATAAGCATCGAAATGGTGTTTTTACCACTGAAGGTAAAACTCACTTTTCTTTTATTAACACAGTTGTGGAGCTCTGTGAGAGAGAGAAAATACAGTGTGAATTGCTTCTGAAATGGATCCTAGATAAAATACCATATTCACTTTAGAAGTGTTTATAAACACTTTTAAACATGACTGGCACCTGTTGTTCTATCTTATTTTGCCATAAAGGAGCTTCACACCTCTATATGTAAAACATACTAAGAAACATGTTGGCAGAGATGCTCCAATATAGGAAGGGTTTATTGGACATTGGGTAGGCAGAAAGTACACTACTAGGCAAAAACTGGACAGAAACCAAGAACTTCACACCTATTACCTCACTCACCATGAAATCTTTACTGTTAAGAGAACAAACACTGATCAGATAAACACAAATGACTTAAATATGTGAGAACCTTAGTTGATTCAGGGGCTGGACTAGATGAACATTAAGAAACTTACAGAAGAGAAGAGAAAGAGACTCACTTTAGAGAGAGGGAAATAGGGAACACAATATAAAAATATCTAGATATAAAAAAGAAAAAATATATAACATTTCCACACCTTTTTATATGTAAGAGCAATGGACTTGCAGAGAGGGAAGAAAAAAAAATTGAGAATCCTTCTAATAGAATATTAAAGAACTGGAATATTTTGCTTGGGTAGCATAAAAGCCTTCAACAGATGTCAGACAAATATGCATTTAGAATGATTTATATCTATTTGCTATTACTTTGTGGTGATTTCTTCACATTCCTTTCATCCTTGCTGTTTGTGGATTTGTGAAACAAAGGAGAAGGTATGTGTGGAGGAAAATGACGATAGGGCTTGTGAGACTGTTGTGGAAAAGACTTACATACAATTATTTATAAGATTGCCTAATTTTTACATTTGTCATGCTACTAAAAAAAGACAGAAATTGGCATTTTGGATTCATTACAAAATTTTTTCAATTGTCATGTTTGGCATTGTAATCCAGAGCACTAACAAGATATGAGTTCCAGAGAGGTGCATTTACAGAGATACAGAGAAGTCTGTGATACTTCTAGTCTGAGGATCCAAATGCTCCTGGGCTGTGTAATTTGATTTCCATGAAGGGGCTGTGCTTAGCAGAATGAGGAAGATGCCAGGAAAGAAGAGGTGCTGTTACCTTGCCAGTTCCATGTCTGTTGAAAATACTGTCATAGTATTTCAGAACTCTCTTCTTTGCAACACTAGCAAAAGTTTTTGTCAGTGTTTTTTGACCATGTTAATGCATATTGGAGTAGAGGGTACATTCCACATACAAATGATCTAAACCATTCCATTTTAATATCTGGGTTACCACGGAGAAAAGTCCTCTTAGCTTCTTGGTTACTTCTGCTCCACAAACCTTCAATACTGCTTTAGGCTATCAGTTTCACATCTACAAATGCCTGGAACAGGCTGAAAGGAATCAGTGACAGACATGTTGTGGATCTCTTATCTCGTTCATCCATATTTTCAGAAGATTCAAATGAAAATGTAATACCACCTATGATAGTGGTATTGGTTGGAGAAGCAAAATACTAGCTTTACCTACAGATGATCTACCTGATGATATATCTGATTTTGCCATTACTAAAAGCTGTTTGCAGTTCCTTTTTAAAGGTTTTTATCCTATTTTGATAATAATCAACATAAAGAGCTATCTGTTATGGTGAGAACATGGGCTTTTTTTAGTCCTTCCTTATGCACTGAAAAGTTTGTGGATTTTTTTTTTCCTTACATGGGATTTCCTTCCTTTGTTTTATTTCTCTGCTTTTAGTTCCCTGTGTTCTCTCACTGGAAGGCACAGTAAAAATAACTGAATAGAAGCTACTCCCTCATCAGAACTGCCACCCTTTACCAATACTAAAAAGCATAATTTCCATAGTGATGAATTCTGTAAAGCAAACAGAAAACACCTCCCAGAATGCCATCCATTCCCCACTGTGCCAAAAGGCTCTGGTTCATTGTTCCCCAGAGCTCTGCTAGTTATTTACTAGCCAAGGCTGAGATATTTGGTGAGATCCTTGGGCAAAATAAAATGATGGCACAAACAACTTGAAACAGTGTCATTCTTATTTTCTGGACCTCTTATTTTTCCCCTGCACCCACTAAAACCATTGGAATACTATCTTCTCCTGAAAGCTGCACTTCATAAAATTATTGGCTGTTTATGTTCCAGTCCTGTGGGGTTCAAACCCATTAATAGCAGCAAATTTAACTGGGGTTTTCTGGAGACACGTGTCCACACATACTCTTCTTCTTTGTTTTATTGAGTTTTTTTGTTTTGATTTTGTTTGGGGTTTTTTTTTGTTGGTTTGGATTTTTTGTTGGGTTTTTTCTCATTATTTTTTTTTCTTTTTGACCCTACTGTAAGAAAATAAACTGTATAAAATCTATTAAGATGTGCAAAGTAGACCTCCAAAGATGATCAGAGTGCTCCCTTGATGTTGCAGGGGAGAGTAAGTGTTGGAAGAGGTGAAATTCATCAGAAGCAACTGACCTGTCTTAGGTGTGGGTCAGAAATCTTCACATGACAACTATGTGTACCACAGAAACTTGAGGGGAATGGGGGCTTTCATCAGGAGCCACAAGCAGAAGTTGCTGGTAGCCCCTGGGAATAGCAGTGGTCCAGTGTGGGTGGCTGCTGGAGGAAGCATGGCACAGCGAAACCACCCCACAACCACTGATGGTTTTCTGCTGGAGGCAGGGATTTGGATAATTCAGTGCTAACACAAGAAGGTGAATTATACCTAACCTGTGGTCTGCATTTGACCTGCTTGCAACAGGTTGATGACATCTGATTTAAACTGTAACAAGACTCTGATCTCCTCTTTTAGATCAAAAGTAACACGTGGGACCAAAAATTGTCTGTGCTGTGCTTTTTCGTTTACAAGTTTGAACAAATCACTTTGACTGTTCTGGTTTTGATGAAAGTAAGGAACACCCAAACATAACTTCTGAAAACCAAACCAAACCACCACAACAAAAACAATCCATTCTTCCAAACAAACGAAATCAGAACGGAGCTAGGGCCGACTTCAGATAATTCTTACATTTGGCAGATACATGATACTGATTGAAAAGGGTGTGCAATCACTTGGCTTCAGGGTGAAACACTCCCTCTCAGCAACATTTAAATAACATTTGAAGTACAGATTATAAGAAGTTGAAAAAAATTATTTCCAGGCTTGCTGCAGAGCATATCCTAAGTTTTCCAGCAGGGGCTAATGGAACCACACCCCTTGTTATCATACATGATGTGGTCTGGAAGAAACTTGGGGACTCTATTGCAGTTATTGGCCTTTTGCTGAAGCAGTTAGTATGAGTTAGTAATTGTCTGACTGGAAGTAACAACCAAATTCTTAACAAAGCAAAAACCCTTAAGAAACAGAACAGTCCCCAGTCCTCCCTGAAATTTAAAGGGAGAAGAGGTGAACACTAAAGAGATACAACAAGAACAAAGGATTGACGCAGAAAGGGAGACTTAAAAAGTTCCTCAAGATTTCAGACCTGAGGATTTAAGTTCAAACCTCTGCCTGACAGTAGAAGTTTTAAACTTAAGAGACATACTTGCTTTATAATTCTAATTCTGCTCAATTCCTCTGCAGTTAAACTTCCCATATTTGACAAGCAGGAAGTACTTGTCTCCAGCTGTGTCAATGATCACCTCTGTGTGCTGGCTCAGGAATATTTCTCAGCAGTCGATTCTGAAGATGTCTCAGATCCACATAAAGACTCTGCTGCTGTGAGCTCGGGAACTACACCTGTGCTTCACTTCCGAGGCACCTGCACGTCCAATATGTACATCAGAGGAGAGCAATTGTGCTGTGTATTCTCCAGTATGGATAATTTGAGTGATTCAGGTGTGCTGTTGTTGCTAAGAACCAGATCATCCTTTTTTTCACTATCTTTTCACTTGAGCTCCATAGGTTCCAGCCACCTTCTTAAACAAGATAAACCTGTACCAAACCTTGAAGTACTTGCTTGTTCAAGGTGGAAGAAAGTCTGCTGTTGGCAAAAGCATGCATTTTTTTCCTTCATGTATCTCTCTTAGTCTCACAGAAAATATGACTTCTTCCTCTAAAACTTGCCTCAAAACATTTCTGTTTTCATCAGCAAGTCAAGGGCATGTTTTCACTGAAGTTTCAGCTGTCTCAACACGAAGTGCTGCCACATACTGAGCACACAGAAGTGCAAATATATTCAATCAAACAGTGAAATGAAATGAAATGAAATGAAATTAAATGAAAAAAAATCAGTGATTTTATTTGCAAAGACTGGGATCCCAGAGCTTTGAAATATTGTAATTCGAATACTATATTAATTCTTCTAACTTTGTTTTCCAGTTAAGCTAAGTTTTCAATTTTTGTTCATACTGTACTTTCTTTAGTATAGCTACAAGGTACCTACTTCCCATCCCTTCAGCCTTACACAAAGTCTGTCCACAATCTTGTAGCTCTGTAAAGCAGGCATTTATACATGAGTCTGACTCAGTGCTCTTCAGTGACATTTCAACTCTAGTCTTTTTGCTGTGTAAGAAATGCTGTATAATGTCATCTCCTAAAAAGATATGACATATACAGTTAATATTCTTTTGAAAGCTTTTAAATTACTCATTTCAGTCATAAAACTGTATGTCTGTTTTGTATTTAGAAGTATATGTGAAAGAGAGGCGCCTTAATATATGTAAGTATTTTTCCAAATGTTACATAGTAATTAAGCTTGTCAGTAATACAGGATGGATCTATCTTCACTTTACATCATTTCCACATACCTGTAGCTTCTAAATTATGTTAAATGAATATTGGAAATAGGAATTCTTTACCAACATTTTATTTCCTATATATAAAATATTTAATCACAATTGATTTTGGAATGTAAGTTCATTTATTTCTTGTTAACCAGAAGGCTCCAGCCCTGACCTTTGATCAGATAAAATATATTAATTTAGATAAAACACTCTACTTGGGTTTAAGTTTGTTAATTAATTAATTACAAGAAAAACCAAGATTGCTTCAGATAAAGTAATGCTAATACTTTTGGGTCCAACACTGTTGTAAGTGCTGTAGCGCTGAGTGCTGTGGTAGCTTACTGTCATGTCTATGGGGTCATTTCAGACTTGATTTTGTGAACAGAGCAATGTTAATCCACAAGCTGCAAAAACACGTGCCCAGTCTACAGGAGGAAACTTATTTCTCTCAAATTTAGAGCATGAATTTTTAAGCTGCAGAAAGAACCTGTCCCAAGCATGATATGTATAGTTTGACTAAAGAGAAACAGTTTAGGCATAATAGACAATTAGCAGATTTGGAATCAGGAAAGGGAAGAGATAAGGAAAAGCAAGCTTTTGGTTGCATAGTTCAGCAGAAAATAGAGATTATAGCTAAGAAGACTAAGTATTTCTAATGTTAGAATTTTTGTATTCCTGTTTCCAGTTTCTTACACATCTTCTTTCTTTAAAAGGTTGAAATGGAATCTTTCATCATAGGTGAAATGGTTGAATTTTCAGGGGTAACCTGAGATTTGATATCAAAGGAATACATTATTTTGCCATCACTGGGCTTTTCAACAAACAGAAGGGTTTAAAAATTCTTGAGATTTGTTTCATGGATTTGAGAACATAATAAAACTGAGGTTATTTTTTCAAGAACATCTCTTCTACTTCCAAAAGGGCAATTCACCTAAATCTGGCACTGTGGCAACAGATCCTCAATGGAAATGTAGGCATATGAGTGGCATATTCTTCAAAAATATCATCTGTAATGAACATACACTATCCACATATTCAATACGTGTGTAATAGACCTTGAAAGGTGCCATCCTAACAGAATGATGAAGCAGAGTCCTTTTGTATCAGCAAAGGCTACTATGGCAACATATTTACAGACTAAAAGGGTAAAAATACTGTCAGTGGTCTCTTGGATAGAGAAGTGACAGTATGGAAGTAAAAGCAATGAGGTGATTGCATGGGAGCAAATGGAATAAACTGGATGGGGCTGAAGACACGAGTCAAGCCTAACTCTCTGCAGTCCTCTGCTCTGCAACTTGCTGAGAAATACGCTGGTCTCTCAACTCTCTCCAGTGATATAATAGCATTTTATGGTTGGCAACTCTTATTTTGGAAATAAAGGTCTGTAGATCAAAAGGTATTTCCTTCTGATCAGTGATGCAGTTTGGTGGCCTTCATGGCTGTATATGATGATAAAACTTCCAATTCTTCTTTTTCTTTTTTTTTGTTTTTTCTCTTTCTCCCTGCCCCTCCCACATTTAAAACACTGTTAAACCAACTTGAAAATTTCAGTCAAGTATACCTGATGCTACCAAAACACCTTTCTCTTCAGAACAATTGCTTAATGGGAGACCTCTCTCTACCTACTGTGGTGATGATTTCATACAAAACTTAAAATGAGAAAGTGCTTTGTGCTAAAATAATCATTGGTGCTGCCTGGAGGAAGACAATCACATTTCACAGTGAGGTCTCAAAGTTTGACTTGGTTTTCTATGTCTCTGTGTTCACTGAAATAAACCCAAAAACTTTCAAAACAGCAGCATCAAAATATCTGGCATATTTATTGGCGTATCTATTTTGAAATCTATTATGGGTTGGATTCCATTTGGTAAAATTTTCCCATTACTACCATGAGATGCTGGCAAAACTGAGGAAGGGAAAAGGTAACCCACCAAGGTGAGAGCAGAATTCCTCAGAAGGGTGGAAGACTTCATTGTTTTCAGCTTTGAGAATTAATGGCCATGATGGTCAGGTGACAGGGAGATTCCCTGCTCTAGGATGGCAGTGCAGGGGGAGGGGGTGGGCAACGCCTGTGAGTGCTGAAGACAAGGGGGATGGGGGGTGGAGTGTGCCTGCCTTTCCCCCCCCTCACTCTGGACAATAAAAACACTGTGGGTGACCAGCCCAACTCTCACTGGATTTCAGGAGCAACCCCTGGGACAGGGCCCTGGTGCTGCCTTGCTGTTGGTCTTTCTCCCCGCTCTCTGCCTTTTGCCCCAGCAAACAGTGGAGAAATCCTGACTGCTGCCCTGTGACCAGACCACTTCTGCTGCTGTTGCTGCCTCACCTGGCCCAGCTCCCGTGTCCAAGGTGAGCTCTACAGCAACCCCAGAGAGTGAGCCCTGCTTGCATTGTCCCTGCTTGGAGCCAGCCTGTTTGCNTTCATGGCTGTATATGATGATAAAACTTCCAATTCTTCTTTTTCTTTTTTTTTGTTTTTTCTCTTTCTCCCTGCCCCTCCCACATTTAAAACACTGTTAAACCAACTTGAAAATTTCAGTCAAGTATACCTGATGCTACCAAAACACCTTTCTCTTCAGAACAATTGCTTAATGGGAGACCTCTCTCTACCTACTGTGGTGATGATTTCATACAAAACTTAAAATGAGAAAGTGCTTTGTGCTAAAATAATCATTGGTGCTGCCTGGAGGAAGACAATCACATTTCACAGTGAGGTCTCAAAGTTTGACTTGGTTTTCTATGTCTCTGTGTTCACTGAAATAAACCCAAAAACTTTCAAAACAGCAGCATCAAAATATCTGGCATATTTATTGGCGTATCTATTTTGAAATCTATTATGGGTTGGATTCCATTTGGTAAAATTTTCCCATTACTACCATGAGATGCTGGCAAAACTGAGGAAGGGAAAAGGTAACCCACCAAGGTGAGAGCAGAATTCCTCAGAAGGGTGGAAGACTTCATTGTTTTCAGCTTTGAGAATTAATGGCCATGATGGTCAGGTGACAGGGAGATTCCCTGCTCTAGGATGGCAGTGCAGGGGGAGGGGGTGGGCAACGCCTGTGAGTGCTGAAGACAAGGGGGATGGGGGGTGGAGTGTGCCTGCCTTTCCCCCCCCTCACTCTGGACAATAAAAACACTGTGGGTGACCAGCCCAACTCTCACTGGATTTCAGGAGCAACCCCTGGGACAGGGCCCTGGTGCTGCCTTGCTGTTGGTCTTTCTCCCCGCTCTCTGCCTTTTGCCCCAGCAAACAGTGGAGAAATCCTGACTGCTGCCCTGTGACCAGACCACTTCTGCTGCTGTTGCTGCCTCACCTGGCCCAGCTCCCGTGTCCAAGGTGAGCTCTACAGCAACCCCAGAGAGTGAGCCCTGCTTGCATTGTCCCTGCTTGGAGCCAGCCTGTTTGCCCTTCCCCATCTCCCATTGTTCCTGTATTGGACAAGACAAGTGACTTGCCCATCTCAGAAGCAAACCAGGGGAATCCCCTTTTGTGTGTATGGTGAGCCACAAGACCTGCCTGCTTTCCCCACAGCTGCAAACACACTGAGGAAAAACATATGGGGTGGGGGAAATAGGGTTTGTTGGGATGATATTTCTTATTACTGTTTTCTTACTGTTTGTCCTTTTTTTTTTTATTCTATATATATTTTTTAGTAAAGAATTGTTACTTCCTTTTTCTCCATTTTTTGAATGAAAGCCTCTTGATTTGAAGGGTATAGTAAAGTGGAAGAGGAGTTTCTTTCCACCTTCCCTGGCAGATATTTTCTTAACCTTAGACAAAATCATAGAATCATACAATCATTTAGGTTGGAAAGGACTCTAAAGTTATTGAGAACTCTGTACTGCCAAGTCCACCACTAAACCAATGTCCTACCTGCACATCTTTAAAATAATTTCAGAGATGGGGACTCACCTACTTCAATGAGGAGTCTGGGAATGCTTGACCACTCTTTCCATATTATTTTTCATAATAGCCAATCTAACACTCCAGTGGCACAACTTGAGGCCATTTCCTCTTGTTCTATTGCTGGGAGAACTTCCACCTTACTACAACCTCATTTCAGGTAGTTGTAGAGGTATAGGGTCTCCCCTCAGACTCCTTTTCTCCAGGCTAAACAACCCCAGCTCCCTCAGCTGATCCTCATAAGAATTGCACCTGTCTTCAGACTTTCAGTCTTTTCAGTTGTCTTCAGACTTGCTCATCAGACTTTCACCAGCTCCATTGCCCTTCTCCAGAGTTGTTCCAGCACCTCAATGTCTTTCTTGAAAGACCAAAATACTGAACACAGGATTTGAGGTGTGGCTTCACCAGAGCTGAGTAGCGAAGGACAATCACTGCCCTGGTCCTGCTGGCCACACTATTCCTGATACAGGCCAGGATGCCATTGGCCTTCTTGGCCACCTGGGCACACTGCTGGCTCATGTTCAGCTGGCTGTCAACCAGCATCCCCAGGACTTTCTCTGTCAGACAGGTTTCCAGCAAATCTGCTCCAAGCCTGTAGCACTGCCTGGGGTTATTGTGACCCAAGTGCAGGACCCAGCACTTTGCCTTGTTAAACCTCATAGAATTAGCCTTGACCCATTGATCCAGTCTGTCCATATCCCTCTGCAGAGTCTTTCTACCTTCTTGTATATCAACATACACGATCACTTTGGTGTTATTTGCAAACTGACTGACAGTCCCCTTGATCCCCTCATCCAGATTGTTGATAAAGATGTTAAACAGGACTAACCCCAGTACTGAGCTCTGAGGAACACCACTTGTGACTGGCCACCAGCTGGATGTAAGTCCATTTACCACCACTCTCATCCTGGCCTTCCTGATAATTTTTTACCCAGCAACAAGCACAGCTGT
>VYZS01001927.1:0-18524 GCA_013400695.1 Neodrepanis coruscans | reverse complement strand
ACTGGCCTTTTTGATACATTTCTATTGATACCTTGGTTGAAATCTTAGTCCTAGTGAAATGGGAATTATGCCATTAACATCCCTGAAGTTAATGTTTCAGCAACAAGGTCTAATGAATAAATATATCAATATTAAATAACAATCGTGGGTGCCACCAAGAGAATGGCAGGTGGTCCTCTGTTTCTGTTTCTAAAACTTGATTGTTCTTCTGCCTGATCTTTCCCACCATTCCTGCTTGTCTGTCCATCTCTCTCGTCCATCTGCTGCATCTCATGCCCTCAGTGAAATCCAGGTTTGACTTCAACTGACTAAAGTGAGAGCAGGTTTTGTCCCTTGGTAGGGCCTGTTGTGAGGTCTCTCTGGCCTGCTGATCAAAACCTCCATGGCACCCTCATTCTTGATGAAGGTTCATAATGTGTTAATTGTATGAGCTCAATGTNTCTGACAGTTTGAGCAATGCCACACACCTGCCTCCTCCGAGACTAAGGAACCAGCAACAGAAACCCACAGCTACTAAAGCACGGGACAGTGAGAAATCTGACCAACAAAGCTCAGTCCCAGAACCCAGTTACACACTTCAGTGCTTCTGCCTTCAGATTTGGCCAGCTTAATCTGCACTGTCATAGCTAACTAGCTGCAAGATCATGGTGCAATGTGCAAGCATTTTGTGAACAATTCCATCTATTTGTCCTTTGTTCTCCTTTTCCACTTGCTATCTCACATAAGTGAATATTTTGTTCTGTGACTTGGCTGAGACTGGATAAACATTTGGGAATTGAAGAGTTTTTCTGGTTTCATAGTTTATCCACCCTTTCTTAGAACTATCTGACAGGAGGCTTAAGAATATATGACTGCAATACATGCATACCTCAAATCCTTCCCACTCCCACTGCTCCCTGCTACTGACTATCCTAGGGATACTCTGTCCAGCAGTGTTGGTCTGATGCTGCACCTCTGTCTCTAGAAGAGATCATGTTCAAACAGCGACTGCCAAACATTTACAAGATGAATGCCATTGTTTAAATGGGCCTCAAATTTCTCCATGTTGCAACACCATTGACTTCAGAGCAGTCAGCTCTTAATACATTTGATATTTGGCACAAAACTCTCGTGTTTGTTGAAGCACTAGGAAGAGATTCACAGTTTGTACTAAGAGTTTGTACTACTACCCTCTGTACTGCAAAAAATGCCACGCATCACCATGAAACTTCCCACTGGCAAGAAAATCTGTCATCCTTCTTCTAAGTGCACAGTTTGTACCACATCTACAGCAAATTTCTCAGTCTCATCTCCACTCTGTAATGTAACAACACTGCATCATTTTCTGTGGCACCTCTTGGATGATTTTTCCAGTGTAATGGATTTTAACTTCAGGAAGATTTTTTAAACTTAATATTCATATTAGAATTGCTTTCTAAGAAACATTTGTTTTACCTTCTCTAGTTGCCTGCNTGGATGATTTTTCCAGTGTAATGGATTTTAACTTCAGGAAGATTTTTTTAAACTTAATATTCATATTAGAATTGCTTTCTAAGAAACATTTGTTTTACCTTCTCTAGTTGCCTGCTCCTGTGTTTCCATGACTGGAAAGATCTGTTTTCTATCCTTTGGTGTTTATATCTTTCAGATACTTTTTTATTCATAACTCTTTTACTGTGGAGGACTTTTTCAGTCCTCCATCCTCCTCCGTCTATCAAACCATCAGCTTTATTTTGTTGCTGTTCCCTGAACATCCTTGGTTTGTCTTCCCCTGTTACATATCAGACATTAAATATAAATGTACTCTTTAATCCAGTTTTCTTTGTTTTTTAAAAGTGATTTCTGGCACAATATTTGATATTTTTTATATATGACGTCCTACAATTATTTTAACCACATCAGATTGAGATTTATTTTTCTTTCTGTACTGAATTTATGCAACAGGTCTTTCTTTGGTTACTTCGGCAAAAGTCACTCTAAATATAGAGAAAGAGGAGCCTGAGCTGATATTTTAATACGTCATTTCATTCTTTCTCAGTGTTCACATTTCCTTTGGTTTGTCATGAAGTTCTTGCTATTTGGTTTGTCATTGTTGTGTTGGTTACTGATGAAACTGCAGATAGTTTTGGTGAGCTGTGCATTCCTTCCAGGTCTCTGGGCATGCTCTAGCAGCAGCTGATGGACAGGGAGAGCTGCAGGAGATGAGTAAAGGACAACAAAAAAAGCACTGATGGAAGCCAAAGTCCAGGGACTGGTGCAAACTGGAGTGGACTGGCTTTGACTCTCCAAGTCATAGGTTGGGTAATCAGTTATCACATTTAAATGAAAAGCTCCTGACTGCTGCTTTGAGCTTCAATACAACAAAGCCTTCTGAAGCCCAGCTTGATCAAGCCTGAGAATGCACATGTATCCACCTCTTGATATATGGGATCAGTTGACTCTTTAAGAGTAATAGTTACTGCTTGAAAGTTCAAGTCTTTGTCTCTCTATGTCAGATGTTAAAAAAATTTATTGTCAGTTTTAAATCCTGACTCTAAAGTAAATAAATTACATCTTTACTTTTATCCATAATTCTCGAAGAGCCTCTAGCAGTATCTGAGACATTTCTATTAAAAGGCTTTTACAAGTTATTCAAACAGTTTAGGGTAGAATTCCTTCTCCTGGTGAGTGGCTGCACTTGGCAGTTTTACAGGTGAGGACGCATCTTTGGGAAGAATCCCAAACCCAGCTGAGTTTATGGAATTAAGTGAGAGGTGGCTTGGGTAGAGGAGGACTGTTTGAGGACAGCAGCAGTAACTATTTTTTCCTGGTGTTGATGGTTATTAATCAATCCAACACTGCATGATTATTTGATTTGCAAACAGTAATGTCAACTATGAGCCTCTGAGGATCACTTTTCAAGGTTGCAGTTTTGCCTAACACTTCATATGATAAGAAAATCTGAACAAGTGTTGTATTTTTTCAGCCAAAGGTGTTTGAATTCAGTATCAATTAACCAACTTGTTAAATGCTTCAATTAACATTTAACAAATTAGTCCAACTGAAAGGTAACCATTGTTTGTGTTTGCTTAATCAGTCTAAAGACTCCTGATTTCAGACCACAGTCAGAAAAAAATGCTGAAAGTTGGAATTAGTGTTTTTTGTCATTCATACTCACAGGACTGGCTCTGAAACTCAGGAAGTCAATCAAAAACGTGCATCATTTCTGAACAAACATGTTTCATATCGACAGGTACAGATGGTCTCTGTTCCTTCCAGTCTCTTCAGTCCATCCCTGCTTTCTAACCTGTGTCCTTTTTGCTGCCTTGTCTTCACTTCTTCAATTCTGTCTTCTGTCCTTCCTCTGGTCCTCACCACAGGCATGACAGAATATTTTGCTACCATCATGGTAGTACCAGCAGTTTTTGCTTTGACTTTATGTCTTACTCTTTCTGTCTGCCCCTCACTACTTTTTCCAAACTATGGAAATGAAAAGTATCCCTTCAGTTCCCAGTTCCATGGAGTCCTGCTCTTTATTGTCTTATCACAAAATCCTGCGTCCTTCAAAATCTCAGTGTTTTCCAAGACATACCTGCTCTTGGCCATGTCTGTATATTAATGACTTTTAAAATACCATCAACCACAAAGGAACAAATGTTTAGTTTTTATTTTTCATGTGTTATAAACTTTAGGTAGTGAAATAGAGTTCTTTCACAGACTCCACGTCTGAGAAACAGATCTTCTCCACTCATGTCCAGCATGACAACAATACATTCTAGGAATGATTACAGTCTTGTCATTCAAAAATGCTGTATTTTTCTAAAAAGTGTAGCTAAAAAATACAATGAAAGAAACTTTACCTGATTATTTTGAAAATGTATGTATTCTTCCTTGTTGCAACAATCAGCAGAGTTTCATGCAAACAAAGTCAAAATAAAAGAGATGGCTTGATGATGACTTCAAAAAGAAACTGGAAGAAACTTAGCCAGTCATGCCAATGCCTGTGAAAGGTCGTATTAAATGAGGATTTTTGCCCTGTTCTGTACCAGGTTAACTAAAAAGAAACACTATCACATCTGGGTCTTTTCCAATGTGCTCTACAGAGACAACAAGAACATGCTGCACAGAAGGTTCTGGCATGATCTAAATCTCCACATCCAAAATAAGTTGCTACATACGAGCTCCTCACCACAATTAATCTTAGCGGGGTACAAGTGCAAAACACTACAAGATGCACCAGCACTGTCCGTGA
Source organism: Neodrepanis coruscans (assembly GCA_013400695.1). Taxonomy (NCBI): domain Eukaryota; kingdom Metazoa; phylum Chordata; class Aves; order Passeriformes; family Philepittidae; genus Neodrepanis; species Neodrepanis coruscans. Next base: position 14,314 of record VYZS01001927.1, on the reverse strand, counting down.
GAGTAGTACAAACTGCTTTACTACATAGGATTAGAAGACAACAAACAAGCCATGAGGAAAACCAGTCCAGAATAAATATTCTGCAAAACTGTGGCCAAAAGTGTGTTGTATAATAAGCCACTTAGCAAGTACTAGAAGCTTTCTTCTTAATCCATCTGTCACATGCTTTTATAGCTGAAAATAATTAACTGCTCACCATTGCTCAACAAGTAGGGGTCTATTTGAAATCACTTAATAACAGAAACAATGGGAGCACAAAGACAAGGTACTGAAAATTTCATCTGGTGTCTGAAAACAGAATTTAATAGTATTAATTTCTGTGTTGAAGAGCTCAGATTCAGAAGGAAGAAAAGAAAGGCTTCTGAGAATTTACTATTTGGGTGGAGGAGAAATTCTGAAGAAATTTGCTAAAGCATGGTATTGTTTGATGATAAGAGAATAAGGCATCGTTCTGTCACTCTGTAATATAGAATCTGTGCTGTTCAGTACTAAAAACTGATAATAGACTATTAAACTTTTGTTTGTATTTATCAGTTCAAGTACGTGTTTTCAAGGTGAACTCAAAAACCTATGAGTCTTATGTTGTCCCTAACCCTACTTCTCTCTTTGTGTCCCTGCAAGAGAATGTGGCCACTGATGAATTCACTGCAGCATTCCCACAGATACCACCTTCCTTTCTTCTGCTACAATGTGGTGGTTTTGATCTCTTCAGGGCCTTTATAAAAACCTGTGTGGGTCTTAGTTTTGAAGTTCCGTTTCTTGAACTCCTCCGAGATTTCCAGGAATGACTTTCCCTTTGTCTCAGGAAGGAAAAACCCAACGTAGAGCGCAGTGCAGACACAGACCACAAGGAATGGCATGTAGCAGAAATGTGCTAGACTTTTCTGAGGAGGAGGAAAAAAACAAGACAGTGTTGGTGACATTCTGTATGATGACAAATAGGCCACTAATTCCTGTTCCTGCATGGACTGATGTTACCCAGAGAGTATTTCTGTGAACCTTAGTGAGGGCCTCATATGCTTGGAGGCAACAGCTTCCCAGCAGAGGTTGGCAGATTTGACAAAGCAAGAATAGTATTTCAAAATGTCTTTTTCTGTCTTTCTCTGTCTATATAATTATAGGGAATGGGAAGACTCAGTAGGAAATAAGACAGGAATGTATATTGTAGAGTTCTGCTCCCTTTCACTTCAGAAATCACCTTAGGGAATAGTGCCAGGGTCTGGCCAAAGAAAATTACATCACATTTTTAGTCCCAGATGTTTTCATCTGAGGACAGAGGAGTAATATTGGTCATCCATGCCCCAAATTAATCTGCTCCCGACCTCAAATCAGAAACCCCATAGGAAACATGGAGAAAGTTTGTTTTAAAGGAGTTCTGACCACTTTCCTCATAAAGATACTTCACATAGCAGCACTATCCTGCTGCTTGCCTGCTATCAGAGCCTTTTTCTTCTACAGAGCACTAAAGAGCTGCAGGTGACTGCTTTTCCTTGGGAACGCACCACAATGAATGGAAAGGCTGTTCCAACCAGAAAAAGGTTGAACCAGAGCAGGGAGCCACAGATCATGTAAGCAGCTGGCCGGGACATTTGATCAAAAACCTCTGTGGGCAGAACTCCTGTCACACCAGCTGGGAAAAGAAATGGCAAGAAAATTAATAATATTGTTGACAATAAAAACAAGAGAACACATCTTAACAAGAAAACCCAACATGAAGTATAAGCGAACAGTAAATTATTATTCAGTAAATTATTCTCACTAGTCAACAATGCCAGAAGAAGTGGTAATAGAGATTAACTGTAGGGGAATTTTTAGGTTAAATATTAAGGACTGGGTAATTATTCAAACTCTCTCACATTAGAATGAACTGCCAGGAAAGATTTTGTAATCCACCAGGATTCTTATCAGGACCAAATGATGAGAAAGGCTTATAATTAATTCAACCCCATGGCACTGTAGGGAGTGGGACAAGAAATTGTTGCCAACTCATGTTGGCTTGCAACACAGGTCGGTTGGTTCTATTCTTACTGCCTTCCTTCAAACTCATGTAAGCAAACAGAGCCTCACATCTACTCACACACCTCAAAAACATCTGCATACAAACAGTCTCTGCATTTCCCCCACAACCACAGAAACAAATGGATTCTGCCAAGGAGATGCATGTTAGTAGGCTAACAAAGAGATGTGGAAATTGTGCTCCCAGGTATCTGCAAGTAGGTTATCAGATGACGTAACTGCCAATCTCTTGGGTTAAAGTGGAACATTAGAAATGCTGGTTTGTAGCCCTAATGAGCTGGCCAGCAAATCATAACCTTGTCATCTGTTTAACACAAGAATCACCCCCAAGTGCCTTGGCCTTACAGCCAAGATGGCTGTGAGGAGGAACAACACAGAGAAGGGCCCTGCACAACACTGACTTGCAGGGGCATGCAGCACTAGCCCCTGTGAAAGAGCTGCCCTGCAGGCAGAAATTGTCTTGTTCCTTTGAGTGTGCTGTGGCTATAGAGGACCTGAGAGTTTCCGTAAGCTGCTCGCACACATCTCCAAGCCCCTGCAGTACCCAAAAATTTCACTGAAAACACTGAGGGAACTGACCTGGTCCGATTCCAAAGCTCAGGATATAGGCGAAAATGCAGGCCATGCTGAGATAAGGCATCCAGCTAATCTGAGTCTACAGCCACAGAGACCAATGGAAATCCAGTGAGGGCACTTGCATTTATTTGCCACCACTGAATACCCCAGCCATATAAAAGGCAAAGCCCAACTCCATTCCACTTAAATAATTAAGTGAAGATTGTTACCTGCTGGCTCAGAGCGACCATGAAGACAATGGCCCATCCTGCCATGAAGATGTATCCCCCCAGCAGCAGCGGCCTCCGACCAGCATAATCTATAATCATGTTCTGTACAAAGTAACACAGTGAAATTAAGCAAGATAACTGACTTGTGTTTGTGTTTCCTGCCTGTTCCTTCTTCCCATTTCATTACTCTGGGCCTAGTTCACTCTACAACTATTTTAAGGTTGTCATGTTCTCTTAGCCAAAACCAAAGAAAACCTAAAGGAAAGGTCTAGTGTCAGGAGGTAGGCAAGAAGGATGTTCAGGGAGATGAGAATATTCTAGCTGCAGCCTCAACTCTGCCACTATCCATATGGACACAAAGCATGAGAATTACATTTTTAGAGATTTCAGACAGTGATGATGATCCAATGGCTGACCAAATACTTCTGCATTAGCCTGTCTGGCTGTGGGTGCCCACAGACAGCCTTGCTGCTGTGCTTAAAGGGCTTCCTTGGCATGAAAAGCAATGTAAAACCAAAATTTGTTATTGACAGCCTCCACACTGTCAACAGAGGCTGCATGTCAGCAGAGTGCATTAAGAGTCTCACACAGGTGACTGACGTGATCAGTTCACAGCTTCCTGTGCCGATTACAACATACGGGATTTTGTCCTGAGGAATTCCAGCCTCTTGGAACACATAGGCTGCATAAAAATACATCTGCAGAGAGAAGAAAGGAGAAAGCTGTAAGAGAAAACAACTGAAAATACATTCCATTGTTCTCCCTGAAGGGCCATGCAGAGAGTGACCAATGTGCTGTCACACAGGATCCTTGTGAATCTTTCCATAGTGCACAGGTGTACTTCAGGAACCAAACATCTGAGGTTTGAAGATCTCCACAGGCAGACAGACACTATTTGTTCTTTTCCCGCAGACAGATTGTTAAAGCCAAGAGCTCTCACCCATGTCCCACGACCCAGCATTGCCACTGACTCCTGTGCCAGGCTCTTACCGAGTCATTCCCGCAGAGCTGCATGGCACTGCTCAGCACAATGATGCTCACCAGCTGCCACCTCAGAGATGGATTTTGGAAGAGCTCCCACGGGTTCTTTGCTCTCTGACCTTTAACAGCAGCCTGTTCAGCCAGCATCTCTTCCAGCTCTGCACTCAGGTCCCTGGTGCCTCTGAGCTTCTGCAGTGCTGCAAGCACAAGGGAACCACTTACTCCTGAGTTTTTCCTGCTGCCCTGCAGAGTCTGTGATCATGCTGTTACCTTCACAGAGATGTGAAGTGCAGTGTAGTGTGTAGTGCAGCCACCTGAAATACTTGGGGGAAAGGGAGTGCAAAGCCCTCCCCATTTTTTCACAACAAAATATTTCCCATCAGTGCCATTTCAGAAGCTGTGCTTCTGACTCAGATCTCAAATTACTTCCCTGGGAAATGCAGGCAGCTAAGATGTTTTTGGTACACAGTACATATTTCCCAGGAATTTCAGCCAGTCTGCATATGAGGATTTATATGCTACAAATCTAAGCAAATCCTTTAATACAAATTGGCTTCAGATTTGCTCATGACCTCTTCAATCAGCATTTATTTCTCTTCATAGTTGCAAAACATATTTGCCAATTGTCAACACAAGTCTCACCTTTTGACCCTACTATCGTAGTTTAAAAAGTACTTTGTAGGAAGATGTTTTTCAATTACCTCAATGTATGAAATATATTTAAGATTATAGAATGTTCTTTAGTTTGGATGGAGGAAGTGATATTTACAACTTCATATGACACTTCCTATATATTCCTATATATATATTCCTATGTAGCACCATTCCAAAAATGTTTGGGCCCAAGTCTATGCACAAAAGCAAGATGCCAAAAAGTATACATTCATCTGTGTTCAGAATTACTGTGGTTGTTCATACAAATACACACCCAATGACCATCTGGGCACTGTTCTAATTACAAACATTAATGACAACAAATATGGTCCTTGGTTTAGAAAAGCATTATCCATAGAACTAGTGACATAGCCATAGTATGGGCTTAAAGCCTTTATGTTCATCTAAGAAGGCTGGCAGAGTCAACAAACAGAATATTTCTGTGGGAAAGAAGTCTGTTTCAATCTGTTTTAGACTGAACACCCTGGATGTCTGTTAAGGATATGAAATCAACCTTCTCACTGTTAATCTGCCCAGTCAGTAGATCTCATGTGCTCAGAGAGGAGCCAACAGTCACCCTAACCTCACCAGAGATGCAGGACTCTTTGTCTCCACGGTCAATCAAGAGGTATCTGGGACTTTCAGGGAACCAAGGCAGACTTGTGAGCTGGATTAGGGCAGGCACAACATTGCTTGCTAAAAGGAATGGCCAGCTCTCATCCCCTCCTAGGAGCTCCCTAGAATAAAAAAAAAAGAAGCAAATACAATTTACACACAGTATGTTTTACAACCTGGCAAAAGCCCAGCATCCTCTGCTGCACTGGAAAAGAATGAAAAGGGTAGTAAGGAGAGAAGAAAAAATTAATAAGTGAGCTTTTTCCTTTAAATTACCTGAGTCCAACAATCTGCCCCAGCACCAACCCCAGGGCTGTAAACGATGCAGATGTCAAAGCCACAGCTCCTCGGAGCTTCTTTGGGGCACTTTCTGCCAGATACATGGGCTGAATGTTCATGCTCACACCTGGGCAAGGCAGACAAACACTGACCTCAGCTTCTGGACAGAGGTGACAAGGATAAATGCAGCCATCTCTCAAGGTTGCCAGCTGCACTCTTCTGTTGCAGGCCATGTAATGACTAATCTACCAGTGCTCATTATTTACCCAAAATTTCATTTTCACTCATTTTCCTTATATAAGCTACTAAACACACATTTCCATACTCATCAGTAGTAGTGCATAATGAAACTGAAAACTGTCAGGGCCCCAGTCCTGTTTTTTTCAGCATCAACTCCAAGGTTATATGCTTCTGTCTATTTCCTCATTTTGAAAGGAGTATCATATTTTAAGTCATTTATATCAATCAATATTTCCTTGGATGAATTTCTACAAGACCTTTAACGTTGATTCTCATGCTGATGAGTGACTGATAATCTTACAAGCGGATAGGGATCAATTTTCAGCTCAAATTCTTCCTGTGCACACAGATACTCACATATATTACACAAAAACCCTGCCTGTGTATGCTTTTTAAAAAAGCTCTTAGAAGCAAAATACAAAATCTCTGTATACAACTTCTAAATGCACTTACATGTGTCTGGTCAGCCTAGAGGATTAACTGTTTTAATGTCTTGCATCATTCCTATTTAAATATCTTCTATTTCTAATTGTTACCTGTTATCACCTTTGTCTTACTACGTTTCTCATGTTGCCATACCTGCATTCATGCCAGTAAAAAATCTGCTGAGCATGATCATTTCAAAGGATTTTGCCATTCGGCTGAATCCTGACAAGGCTGCAGCTATGATCACAAAGACATTGTTCAGCAGCAGGGACATCTTCCTTCAGGGAGAAAAGACAGTTGTGAGCAAATGTGTGTCAGGTTCACTTGTCATCTGTTACACATCCCATCTGTTATCCCTGAAAGCTCTAGGTGGGCTCAGCTCCACCACAGAATATCCTGGTTGTCCAAAGCCCTGCATGAGGTGTCTGTGTGCTACAGGGTGTCCCTGCAGCGCTGGCTTTGGGCACACTGAGGGCACCATCACATCATCATCCAGATTTAGGGCTCACACACAGTTTCCCTTTGAATGGAGAGAAATGCTCCTTCGATAAGCCATGAGCATTTTAGTCTGAAAATGATAATTTGTTGAAACAGGCATTTTTCATGTAACAGTATAATCGTTGTTGAATTTTGACAGAAAGCTTTCCTGTGTCCCAGGAGAAATTTCTGTTGAAAGCCAGGGGGAAAAAAAGCTCTTTTGACCCATAATAGCCAGTAATTCTCTCTACTCCTGGCTCATTGCCTTACCAGTCAGTCCTTCTTTCTCTTATTCAAAATGGGATATAATTTTATTCCAATGCAGTGCAGGGTGTAAAATCTAAAATTGTAATTAGATAAGGAAGCCATATCCTTTCCAGATCTGCATAGCCATGAAGGAAGTGAGCCATGGGAGACAGTCATCCAACCCTCCCTCAAACATAATGGTGCCTGCTCCATCATATAAGAGGAACAAAGCAAAGTGTTACCACACAGAAGAAAATTCTGAGGTCAAGACAGAGGGAGGCAAAATTGGTATCAGGTAGCTTCTCCCCATCAACTCAGACTGTTAATGGCAGACTGATCTTTTATAGAAAATATGTTTTCATTATTTTAACTACAGTGGGTATTGTGCTGTAGAGCTCCTAATTCCTCTCAGACTAATGGAACCTGAGAGGCTTAAACTAAAATCCAGTTCTCTTACCTTCCCAACTTGATGGCCATGGGACCAGCAACCACAGCCCCAGCGAGGCCTCCCAGAGGGTACGCAGAGACAGTAAAAGACCACAGCAGCAGGATCACACTGCTCTCCAGGGGAACACCCGTGCGCTCCAGCCAGGTTGTGTTCATGAACTTCTGGATGTACTGAGAGAGAAGGACAGTGCTGCACAACCACGACATAAAGATGAAGGACACTGAGAAACAAAAAGGCTCCCTTATTAATCTATTTATTCTATGCTTATGCCTCCCATCTCCTCCAATTCCTAGATATGTTTTTTAGCAGAGTGTAAAACTGAGTGTAAAACTGTGTAAAACCAAACATAAAACTGTTTCTGTTGAAAAGTTGCAGCTGGTTCGTATCTGTATGTAGTTATCTTGGATAATTTAAAAATTAATTTCATGGGTCCAAGTTTGAATCTAAGGGCAAAAATCAATTTCAGAGGATGCAGGTTAAAAAATTTCATAATTACATTGCTAAAGCAGCTGAAATAAAGCTTTTGAATAAGTTTTTGTGACACTGGGTCCTGCTCTAGGGTGGTTCTTGACAGCAAAGTCCTTTACCTCAGATGTGAATTATACAGAGGGAACAACACATCTTTCCCTTCTGTCCCTCAGCACCAATAGCCTGCAGATTTTCAGTGGCACATCTCTGTTCATAGTCTAACAGAGCCACTAAGGAAGGGTCTGTCTCGAGTGGAGGTCCTCAGTCTTATAGTACTTACTGAAGCTGGAGCATTGATGATGGAGATGTTGTAACCATATTGGAAAGTGCCTCCAATCCCAGCAGAACATATTGTCAGGATCAAGATCTTGTTCTGAAGCTGAAGAAAAGGGACAGAAAACGGATAGCTTCCTTGCACAGAATAAAATTGCTCAACAGACATTTGGACAATTCACCTTTTTGCTGGGGGATTTTCTCACGGCCATGTATATCCAGTGCATTTGTGATTCAATGGCATGCTGTTTCTTCTACATTTTAATGGTAATAACACAAAGTTTAGATTAAAACAGAGTGCCTTTCCTATGCTGCTGCAGATGTTGTATGTGTCTCAGCTGAACTTTCTCATTGCACAGTTATTTCTATATGTTCTTGTGTTTAACAGTCTATAATTGTGTATTCAGTATTATGATATGGGTGAACTGTGTGGCAGACAGTGGGTCTTATGCCATGTTCTGTTTTCCTTGAGGGCATTTGTTCATCAGGATTGGCCACTGTTTATTCTGCCAACTCACACTGCTGCTGTGCCTTAGCAAGCACAGGCAGGAGAATGGGGCTGCCTCATGCAGCATCATGGGATCAGGTATTGGTATAAAAATGAGATCTCTTGACTTTTGGAAGGGTGTAGAACAAGCTGTCCTGGTCCAGCATGGCAGCTGACAGCTCATTGGCAGGCTGATAAGCAAAAAGTACGTATCTTTTTGCCTCTGTCTTTGGCTTCCCCATCTGCAGGTGAAATCCTGTGACAGGTAAGCTGTGCCCTGAGGGTGTCCTTGGACTGGAAGCACTGTCTCATGTCTCAAGACCATGCTGAGTACGGTGGGGACTCCTGGCCTTTAGGCTGACACCTCCCACACAATGTTCTGTGTGGCCCAGGGCCAGGATTGCCTTTGCCAGCACCCTGCTTAAAAACCCCTCCCACTGGGAAAGCTCCAGGGTAACATGAATAGCCCATGCTTGGGCTTGGCTCTTGGCCAGGCAGTGCAGGGCACCTCAGGCCAAATTGTGTTTTGCTACATGAATATGACCCCATTGACCCTGAGAACTGAATAACTCAAAGCTGGGTAGTTCTTTTTGCTCTACCTACTCATTTTCTTCTTACAGAGCCCTTTACCAAAGAAAGGAAAGTTTGGACGAGTCTTGCAATAGCTCTAAAACCACAAATTCAAATAATCTTAGATTTTTATTTTCCTCAAAGCTTTTTCTTGTAAATAGCTTCCATACCAGCCTGAGACAGAATATTCTCCCAGGACAGAAATAAGCCAGACTGTTCCAACACTGCAGAAAGAAGAGGCTGAGCTCTCTCCTTTCCCAGTTAGAAGCAACTACATTTCACTTACACTTTCCACGGCTACACCACTTCAGTGTCTTATTACTGAGATCTCAGCTGAGGATTGTGCACCTCGTATCTCTGCTCTTCCTATTTACTCTAGGTCTCCAAATAAGAGAGATTTCCTCTCCCTACAATAGCAAATTTCTTTTCAGCTCACAATGCCTAAGAATGTACCACTACTCCTGCTCATCTTCCTGCTTTCATTATGGAGCACATCGCCTATAGGTTCTGTGTCACAGACACAAAAGAAAACCTGTTTGTTTCTTCCTTCAGGAGCCACCAAACAGTTCTGTGCTCAGAGATGAGCTGTATTTATAGAGTGACCTTCCCAAGCCTTCCTTAATGCCCAGCTTCTGCACTATTTTCCCAGTCACAGCAATGGTATGCAGGTGCCTCGAAAGCCATTAGTTTGTCAGCTTTATCCCAAGGACTGCAATGAGTGGGAAAAATAATTCTACAAGAACCTGATAGTACTTACACAACCTTATAAAAATTCAAATTAGAAAAGAAAATAATAGGAAAATACAGGTTTTACCAGTCTCTGCAGCTTGTTCATCCTCTTTCGTAGGTTTTCCTCTGTCTGTGAAAGCCTCTGGTACTCTCAGCAGTGCTCTGAAGGATTATTTAAATCTCCAGCATAGCAATGTGTATTTAGTCACCCATTACGTTAGGATAAGACACTTGACTTGGCAGGTGTTTTACCAGTAATTTACATTCTCAGGGGCTGTGTGTTCATTGGCAAGACAATTTACTTAATTTTGTTGAAAGCACATTTTGGGGAATAAAGAACTGTTGAAAGACAGTTTGGAAACATGATTCTCCAAGACCCAGAGCTGTCTAAATCCTCTCGTAGGCCAAATTCTCTTTCAGAGTGTCTGGCACAGTTGCCCAGTATTACTTGTCTGACTAAGTGTAATCAAAGCAGAAGTGAGCTACAGCATTTTTTTTCCTGGCTATATTTATCCTGGAACACAACATAGGATCTGAAAGACCAACCAGACTATTTCCCCTGGCTGCATCAGTGACAGGAATCAACAAAGCCCAAACCTTTCAGATCCCCTGTTATCCAAGGCTTTTCACTGCGTTCCTGTCTATGCGCTGGTGCCATACAGTCAATCCAGCTGTTGCTGACAAGGCTGTAACTGTTGCACAGAAGGCACCCACTCTCCTTAGCCTGGCATAAACAGCTATAAAACAAATAGCACCAGATCTTGTCATGAATAGAAGACAGCAAGGCAGCAGTAACAGCAATGACAGCCTTGCTTCTCTCTATAAAATAGAAAAGCACTCCCTGGCAATGAGAAATGGTGTAACCTTAGGAATCCTAGAGATGAGCCCAGTGGAGATGGAGGCATATTGCACTGCCAGCAGTAACACCAAAGCTGCTGCTTCATGAAATATCTGGCCTTGAGGAATAATCCTGATATTTTTACATCTTTTCATTCTGCAGAGTGCAATCTGTGAGGGCTCTGACAGATTTCAAAGTATTTAAAATAACTGAAAGTTCTTTTAAAAATACCTCTTTTTTTCCTACTTATGTTTTACTACCTCTGAATAGAAATAGAAACCTGTTCTACATCACAAAGTATTTTCTTACAAATGTGCAGGTAGGTATGTGGTGCTGCATCATCTGCAGCCACTAAGTGGCAGGAGAAGTACAAAATTTGCTGTATTAGGCTTTGAATCTGACATGCCACCACTTTTCTGCCTGTGTCATGTGGCAGGGGTTAGATGAATACTTCCAACAACTTCCCAAACAATAACTTGTTCACTGGGAAACAGACATAACTTTACCTAACTGTACAAGCCAACATGTAGTTTAGGCATCTTATATCCAGAGCAGTAATACATTCAACAAGGAAAGCTCTAGTTTTTTCCTTATGTCTACTCTGAAGGAGACCAGGTTTGAGTATATCACTTTCAGGAAGAAAAACATGCATTCTGTATGAAGCAAGAGCTTTTTTCTTTTCCCCATCATCTTACAAGCATGTCTTTGTGGGAGTAGCTGGAAGTTGTCCTCTGAATTTTCTAGTAACAGCTGCCTGGATGATGAGTGGAGAGATAGATATTTTTTTCTCCTACAAAGCATTTATATGATTTGTGCTTTGGTGTTGAAAAATGCTCACATTAGCTGTGTTTCCAACTGTCTTTCTCCAGCACCTTAGAAAATCATCATTCCCAATGTTCCATCCTTGTTCTAAAAATTTCAGAGTTGCATCTAATGTAGATAAGAAATCTCCAGTCTCAGGGTCAGTCTGCACTGCAGTTACTCAAACTCCCAGTTCTGGAAACCTTTGCATAAACTCATCAGGTTTCCAGCAGTACTGCATGGACCTACCACCCTCTTCCCTCAAATACTTTTTCAATTAACTCAAACCTGTCATAATCAAGGTGAAATATGATGCCATGAGCATGGGAGAGTAGTTATTTGGAGAATGTGATGGCAGTCTCTGCTTGTAATTATCTGACTGCAGGAATAAGTGGTAATCCTGCCATTAGGAAAGACCATCAACACATGCTCTTTGATCTGTCATGCACTGAGAGGTTCCAACGTTTAAGAGTGTTTTTACCCCTGAATCATCTGGACCAACAGTAATTACACTGAAATAGGAGAAAAGGGGCCCCATTTCCATCTGTGAGGCTTGGACCTACAGGATAAATTCTCCCTACAAATGTTACACTGTAAATTGCAGAAGAGATTTGGAGCTGCTCCCTGACTGGTTGTTGGCTATCTCCCAAGCTCTAGCTTAGACATTTCTGTAAACCCTTCTCACTTTCCTCTAAGGACCATCACTGTGAGATACAAAATACCTCTGTCTGCTTGACCTGACTCTTGCAGAACTCTCAGAACACAGAGGACAGGTAATATGATCCACAAACAAGCAGCTTTCTCAAGAAAGATGCAGTGGGTTTGCTGGTTTTATGGTGACAGCAATGTTTATGGAACTTCGTTGTTAAAATTGATTTTCTTTGTAGGAAATGAGTGCCCTGCTGTGACACCATTATTCTCAGTTCCAGCAGTTCACTAATGTTCTTTATAAAAAACCCACAATTTATGTCAGTTCAAGACACTCTATAAGAACTTCAGGAAATGGGCTTCATCACAGAGGTTTCTCAGGGCAGGCACCCAATGCTGACAGAACTTCTGTTACCACACAGAGTCACTGGGATGCTTTCCAGACCAGAGAGGATACATGGGAGATGAGTCCTCTGAGGACATGAGGGCTGACACAGCTGAGGGAACTAGCTGATTTTCTTTGCCAGCTGGGATTCTTGGATATAGGAAGAATGGCTGTATGTTCTGTATGTTGGATAGGCGGTTTGTATTTTCATCCTGGGATTCATCCTAGGGAAAACCAAGAAAGCCTAAAATACTAAAAATAACTGAAATACCCATGTCTCAGTGTATTGTGAGCTGTAGGTCATGCTGTGGCTGAACTATTTCCTTTCCTTCTTCCTTTTTGTCAGACACTGGTGCAGGCAATTAGTTGAAACTGGGTGACCTGAAGGCCAGAGAGAACAAACTGCCTGGCTGAACAAAACCTCTGTTTCTGTGTGCAAGAGAAGAGTATTTAGACTCTGCCAAATGGCATCAAACATTGCTGAATGTTCCCATCAGAGGAGAGGAAAATGTGTGCAGCAGTGTCAGAGTGTATTTATCACTCTATTTTCAGATAGAGGTTTTGGTTAGAGCTGTGCCCTGGCTTATTGAGAGGCACCTGAACCTGGACACATAGACCTGCCTCTGGTGAATACCAAAGTATAAATACTGTTTTTGACTCCTTGTAGGAGTCTTCAGCAGCTGACAGCATGCTCAGTTGATGTGCTGCTATTGTAAGCTGAACACAGATTTTTTATAAGAAACAAGCATTGTTCTTCAGTTCTCTTGTTGATTTGGCCACAGTGCTTATGAAATGAATGTTACAAAATAAAGGTCCTTGAAGGATATTCCCTACTGACAGCTGTGGGAGGTGACCCATGGTGTAGGGGACAGATCACAAGGCAAAAGAATTTAACAAGAATGATTAAACACTGGAAAAAAATAACTGTGCAAAAAGCAGATATTTTCTTGTTTGATGTCTCCAACTCATGATCAGAAGCTGTTTTGGATGAGGTGCTTTATTTGGATATGTGATCAGGCTCTGCTTAGGGAGATTTAAGTGAAATCTTTTTTCTCATGATATGCCAGACACAAAGCTGTATTTTTGAACTAAAAACCATAGGAAATAAAAATAACATAAACTGTGATTTACAGCAAACCCCATGAAAACCACATGTCCTTGGAGGGCTGAGGTTCAAGTGCTATCTTTAGTTTCTTTGTAACAAACAAACAAATTTAAAAATCCATCCAATTCTGTACGATTCACTTTCTCCTGACTTCAGCCAATCCACTCTAGAGTTAGCTGATTTGGGACAAGAAATCCTTCAATAAAGGAGGAAGAATTTATATATGGCCACCAAACATGGAAGAGTAAACATTTCAAGTGCCTCAGGCAGTTATGTTTACACAGCTAATGTGTGCACAGCAGGTTCTTGTTTCCTAAACTGGAGCAGAAACTCCTAGTGACTACTCCATGGTGGACCTGGAGCTCTTGGCACCTGCTGTCTGTGCCACCAGGGACTGAGTGTGAGAGCTGAAACAACCTTCCAGTCAAGTCCCCCAGCTGGTGTGGCTCACCTGTGGGGAAGCTCAGTGCTGCTCTGTCTGAATGTGTTCCTAGTGCCAAGGCATCAGCGATGCAGTGACCCTGCTACCCCAAGGCTATTGGGGGTCTCAGGAATGGCGTGTCCTGGGGAGCACTGTGGGTGAGACCTTGAACTGTCATGGTCTCATGTCCTGATGGGGGAAGTCTCTCAGAGTGAGTTTGTGTGTGTACCTTTGTTTTCAAACGAAGAAAAGAAGCAGGGCTCTCAGCAAGGGAGTGGATCTTGGGGCTGTATGGCCAGGGAATGAACAGTCTCCACTGATTGTCCCACAGCCCAGCTGGAGGAGGTGCCTGTGCGTCACCACATCAGGTATGACTTGGCACAGCAGGACACTTGCAAAATGTCATCAGATGAGGTTACAAA
>VYZS01001924.1:0-13140 GCA_013400695.1 Neodrepanis coruscans | reverse complement strand
TCTCCTCTCCTCTCCTCTCCTCTCCTCTCCTCTCAACATGAATGTTGAAGCAGGATATCCATAGGATCTGTAAATTCCTTCTACTGGAGATATTGAACAACAAATCCAGCCACCAGTCTCCAGCAGCACATGAGTCTGCAGACTCCAAACATGGCTGGACATGAGCTGTGTGGCCTCTTCAGAGTCAGTCACACTTCATATGTCACTTGTGTAAGAGAGGACACCCCTTATGTAGAAAAACAGAGCACACACCCTGTCACCATCACCATGCTGCAGGCAAGGCTTTTTTCCCCTGGCCACCCCTGCATCCCTGGGACCACAAGGACATCTGCAGCTGGAATTTTCTGGCATGAATGCATCTGGACTCCTCTTCAAAAGGAAATGTTGTGGAAGCTCCCAGCGGTCAGGCAGGATGTTAATCTGCTGCTGTTCTGCTTTCAGGGGGTGTGAGGCACCCAGCGAAGCAGAGAGTGGGAGGAGACTTTGGGAAGTGCAATCAAGCTGGGAAGACTGGTTAAGGAGAGAAGAAAGGGGATATAAGGAAATAACTTCAGGCATGTGTCACTGGAGATTTGAAGTGGTTTGGATTTTGGCTGAAATGGCTGAGAGTTGGGGCGTGGGGTTTTATTGAATAATCGCCACATTCTGCTTAAAGTGCAAAAATGTTCTTGAGAAATCTTGCATTTTTAATTTGTTCAGACCATGCACTTCCTGCATGAAAAGTGTGGTCCTTTACAAATGGCAGGTCCTTTGCTCCCCAGGCAGGTTATCCAAGCAGAAATCCCTGTGCTCCTGGCAACTCCAGCCGAGGGAGCAAAGGCTGCATCTGCACCAGCAGATGTGCAAACACACACATTGCTCAGTGCTAACTGCTCTCCTTAGGCTTCATTCGACTGCCTCAAACTTGGAAACCAGTCCAGCCTGTTCCAATCCCCTCCCTCAACTGGTTCCTGGCCTTCAGTGTGTTAGAGATGGGCTCTTCCCTTGTGGGACTGGAAAATTATTCATCCACCAGCCCAGGAATGCAACCCTGGAGGCATCATTTGCAGTCCTCTCCCAAAATGTTTTTTTTCTGGAGCTGGATTTCTATGAGGAAAAAATGTGGCTTGGAAAAATCCTTTCCAGTGAATCTTCGAGCAAAGAGGACTCGAGTCCCAGTCTCATCCAGATCCTTGCTGAGAAAACATCCTAAATCCGAAAGTGGGTGCAGCAGATCTGCCTCAAGGGCCAGGACTCTCTTCCTGCTCAGGTGTGAGTGCCCTGCCCTTTCCTCCTCCCCAGGCTGCTGAGCTTCAGTGCCACCCTCCTCCTCCTCCTTCCTGTTTGCTTCTGTCTCCAGGTGAGGCAAAGCCCCTGCAGACACAGGAAAGCCCATGTGTGACTGCACACTGATGCTACCACATGCCATTGCCTGTCCCCAGGCACTTTTGCTAAGCAGTGAAATTGCCTGTTGTGTTGTGTGGATGCCTATGGATTGAGCTGGTTGTCCATTCGTTCCACTGGATAATGTGTCTCATCCAAATCAGCCAAGCCCTGGGCGTTAGGGAGGCAGTTCTGTGGCTTCTGATGCTTTCTCTTTGTGCCAAAAATAGGTGAGACAGCACTGCCTTTTTCAGGATAAGTTCTTTGTGTGAGTGCTGCTGTTCAAAAAAGCCAGGAAAAATAGGGAGGAAAAACAAGAAACTGCCCAATTCCTCTTGGGGTGAGTCACAGAGATGCCCCAAGCACAACCTCTTGCTTGTATTAGAAAGAGTCTTGTCCCACAAGGAAGTAACATGGGTTTCTTGTTTGGAGTTCAAACACAGTTTCCAGAACTTCCTGGGAAAAGGCTCTTGGCACACCTGAGCTCCTCGTTGGTGCTGTTGTTCTGACTCATTAACAGCATGTGATATCAGTGTTTGCAGGGACTACCTACCAGAAGGGAAGAATTGGGTGTATCAGCCTCATGGCAAGGTTTTACCTGAAAATTAGAGGATTTCAGGCAGCACCACTGTTCCTCACCAGCCTCTCATGCACAGATTGGTGGCAGCTGGGGGACACCATTCCTTGGTGACACCCAACCTTGTAATCAGTTTTTTAGCTCCACATGCAGCACAGTAGGACCTGGTGCCCAGTGGGTAACACAGGGGATACAGGAACCAGGGATTTCAGCTCTGGCTTTGACTTTCTGGAGATCTTTCTGATAAGGCAACTGAGCTCTATAGACTATGATATTCCTAAAAAAAATGGCTGCTTGAATTCTTCAGTTGTTGAAAAGCTGTAATAATGAAAATCAAGTTGTTTTGCTCAAATTGCCCTTCACCTTGGGGATATGGTTTCATAGTGAACTGGATTAATGGCTGAACTCAATGATTTTAGAAGTCTTTCCCAGCCTTAACTATTCTATGACTCTATCTTTCACTGGTGAGAAGTTCTTTGGGTCCTAGTTAATCCAGCTCACTCCAGCCCACCCAACATGGGGTCTCCTACTTATGATCCTCGATCTGGTCTACAAGAAAGAGGTGGAGATGGTGGGCTGAAGTCTGTAGGCCACTCAGGTGGTTGTGCACAGCACCCAGGGAAGTGCCTGATCTTCATTCATCAGTTGAACAGAGTCTGTGATGAGCAGCAGTCCCTCCTGGTGTTTGCAGCAGTGGTATCAGAGCTCCTTCCAGCAGCGAGACGTGACCAGCACCTGATGTGGGGGGTAATGGACCAAGGAAGCACATCAGGCACAGACAGTGCTCTGCACCCTTTGGGGACCATGGAAGGCAGGGAGGGGTGACACACAGGAGGGTGACAGTGGGAAAGCCTTGAGAGTGGTTGATTTTTCTTGCTCCTTCCTGGTTGGCACAGGCAGGGCTGCATTCCTTCAGACAATAGCTCCTGCCTGGCTGGCCCCAGCGCTGGCTACCTGCTGTACCTCTGGCCATGCAGGCACCATCTTGGCTCTGCCTGCAATTTCCCAGGCTCAGCAGCTTGCAGGATTTGTCCTCACACCCCTTCACCTCCTCAGAGTTGAAATGCATGAGCTCTGTTTAGCAGATGTGAACAAGAGGAGATGAACTCAGCTCAGCTACCAGGCTTACCTGTTCTGGGGAAATCTTTGCTCTATTTTAGGGAAAGTCTTGGGGGAAAAAAAATCAAAAGACACTGAGAAAAATCCAGATCATCTCCCAGAGCACAGTTCCCATCTTGCACAGTACAAGGACATCCATTATGCTCTCCATGTCTGGGCACCCCAGACTGGCAGCTGCTCTGATAATTTCTTCGGGGAGGCTGGTAACTGCTGACAGGGACAGGGCTTCAGGATTTAATCCCTGATCCCATCCCTGAGCACAGGGCGGGGGGGGACTGTCTGTAGTCACAGGTGCAGCCTGGTCACTGAAATGCAACGGGTTAAAAATTAAGTTTGCAAGGGAGGGTGGAGTTATTTTGTGGGCACTTGGGTATGGTCACCAACGTGAGCAGCCAGGTTTCCCACAACTATAAAAACTTCTGGTCTGCCTGAATGCTAAAAAAAGAAATAAATAGTGAGGGTGAGAGCTCCAGCTGCCCTCACCAGTGAAGCCAGTGTGTTCTGCATCTACCTCAGCATCCAGTGATCCCAAACCACAGTAAAACTATTAAGACCAGTTGGCTTCATTTAGTGCTAAAGGGCCAGCCTTGCACCCTAAAGGAGAGAAACACAGACCACATCTCCTGCAGGGTGTGGGTGAGATGTGGGGGTCAATTTTCTGGTTGCCTCACAGACATCCCAGGTAATCTTGTCTCAAAGGCATAAATAACCTCTGTTTGCCTCAGCTCCCACATGAGAACAAGGCTTTAACCCCTCATCTCACTTGTTCATGTTGTGATTGCCATGCAATGACAGTCCCAAGGAACCTGGATTTCGGTGGGTGTCACTTCCACTTCTCTGCTGCCCATGGGATGCCCTGGGATGACCTTTGCCAGGCTCACACACCCATTAACCAGCACTGGGGCTGAGCCTTCCCTTCCTGGGAAATGT
This sequence comes from Neodrepanis coruscans, assembly GCA_013400695.1. Taxonomy (NCBI): domain Eukaryota; kingdom Metazoa; phylum Chordata; class Aves; order Passeriformes; family Philepittidae; genus Neodrepanis; species Neodrepanis coruscans. Next base: position 9,152 of record VYZS01001924.1, on the reverse strand, counting down.
CTCCTTTCTGCTGGATTCAGCTGATACTGGAAATGGCAGAGGCTCTGCTTTTTGACCCTGACCAAAGCGTGCTGGAATTTGCTGGGTTTCATAAGGTTTTCATTAGGGCTGTGAGAGAGCCCCTGAGGTTTCACAAAACCCTTAAACTTTCCGTACAGCGATTTTCAAAGCCATCCCTGTTTGTAGGAATGTTTGTTTTCACTGATCCTCTCTGCCTTTTTTCTTCCTCTCTTCATTGTCTTCCTCTTCAAGGTGTACATGTTGCCCTACCTGGGGGAAACATCTCCTCCATACTGTGGCTGAAATGGTTGCCAGGCATTGGAACAGGCTGCCCTGGGAAGTGGTGGAGTCACCATCCCTGGAAGAGTTCAAAAACTGTGGAGATGTGGCCTTGGGGATATGGTTTTGTGATGGACTTGGCAGTGCTGCATTAATTGCTGGAATTGATGATCTGAGAGGTCTTATCCAGCCTCAATGATTCTATGGCTGAGGCCTGAGGACAGGGTGGTGACAGGATGCTGAAGAGAATGCTGCTTGCCATTACTAAGTTGACAGGCTAATGCAGGGGTGAACTGGGTTTGTTTCTGTTTTTATTATCCAGTCCTTGCAGTGATCCTGGTAAAGAAAACTTCTCCATGTGTATCCTGTTCTTCCTCCCTGGTATCATCCCTATAACAGAAAGCAATAATCCCTGCTGCTGTCTTAAGTGAGAGATGAGACCAGTAAACCTCTCAGTGCAAGGCATCCATGATGCTTTACCTGGGATTAAGTCCTGAATCAGGATTTAAACCTCTAGAAGAAGCTGGCAATTTAACAGCAGGAATCAGCAGCTGATAGTCCAGATCCTCAGCTCAGCTGGTTGTGGCTTATGTAAAAATGAGACAAACACTCTGTCACAGGAACACCATGGTTTTGTTTTCCTCCACATTTGTTCCCTCATGGTTACTCTGTGACAGCCACCATGCTGCTGTGAAACTCACCTTATTAGACTCCCCATCTCTTTACCTACAGTATCAGCTCCTGATGAGTCTTTATTGCCACCAACCACTTCCCTAAAGATTTTTGGCATCCTGGAAAAGCAGGCTAATTTTCTGAGGTGGTAAACCTAGGTTTTTCTACCATAAACCTCATCCATCCTAGCAGATAGTCAGTCAATAATCCAAAGAACATCTTGTATCTGTCAGAATTAGGAGCAGGATTTGACAGCAACAAGGGACTGATGGGTTGAGGAGATTCAGGTCCTTCTGGCAGTTTCTCCGGATGAAACAATGGTCTGAATACATCCGGGTCTGCACTGGGGCCCCTGTGCTGCATTCCTTCTCGGGCTGGAAGGCAGCCAGGGTGGCTGTTTGCCTGTGCCACGTCACAGTCCCACCTCGGCTGTCCTGTTCTCTCAGTGCACCTGCTAATTCTTGGCACTGCCGGGTGAGATTAAACGGGGAGAGGTGCAGATGAACCCACACCCACAGTGCACACAGGCACAGGCAGCCACCCCTGGAGATTATCACCTCCTCGCTCACCTGTGCCCAGTAATTTGAAAGGGGACAGCAGCTCTTTTTCTCCAAGGTAGGAGTTGTTCACCAGCAGAATTCTGGGCTGAATCTCCTTCCTGAAAGCTAGGAGAATTACGTTGTCCCAAACATAATTTTGGGAAACACATTGTTGTGTATCCCTCTGCAAAATTTCAGTAGCAGCCAGAGCTCACACACACACACCAGGGGAGGTCCTAAAGCACAGCCCAGAACAGCTGCCTTAAAATGGCGTTTGTACTAACTCTGAGAAGCAAAAAATTGGAGCAATAGTTAAGAGATTTGATCACCCTCAATGTTGTAACCCCTGTGCTCGACAGAGTGCTCCTGCCTTAACCTGCTGCGAGCTGTTGGCTCTGGGAAGGTGAGAAGAGCTCTCTAGAGCTCTTACCAGAGCTATTCCTTCCCGAAATCAGTGTTTATCCTTGTGTCCTTGGTGTGCCAAGGACACTTCTTTCTTCAGAATTGGGACCCATCCTGCTCCTGCCTCCCCAGGATCCACTGTTCCCAGGTCTCTGTGCATAGGGATGCCTCAGAGCTGTGCTGGAAGGGCTCATCTGAAGGACTGAGGGTTCCCTGTGTGCTGAGAGCCATTGAGTGGCACAAACTGACCACAGGAAGATGCAATGACTCCTTATGGCTCAAGACAATTGTGGCTCTGACAGAGCACAGTCACACAGAGCAGCACAGCAGTGCTCCTCACCTGAATGCCCAGGCACCTTCTCCTGGCCCAAAGACATCTCCATTTGCTACTGTTAACCATTAACCAGCACCCTATTACCTGTCAGGGGCAGCTCTGTGCAGCTTGGTCAGCTGATGCCCTCAGAGCTCTGCCCCATGAGACCATTTCCACACACTGTCCCGACCTCCACCAGTCTGAACCTGCCAGGCCAAAGGGCAAAGCTGTGTTCATTTTCCTGCATCTAGGCAGCTGGGCCAAATCCTGAGGCTGATGCTGAGGTTCTCATGGTTACTGCTCATCCCTGCCTTGCTCATGGGTTAGATGCCATGGCTGCCTGAGATGTACTTCTTTGAGGGGTCCTTTGCTTCACTGAGTTGTAAGTCAAACAAGTGAGGTCCTCACATGTCTCAGGATCACGGAACAGAATCAAAGAATCATTTATGTTGGAAAAAACCTGTAAGACCAAGTCCAACTGTAAACCCAGCACTGCCAAGGCCACCACTAAACCACGTCCCCAAGTGCCACACCTACGTGTTCTTAAAATCCCTTTGGGGATTGTGACTCCACCACTTTTCTGAGCAGCCTGTTTCAATGCCTCATAAGGGTTTTGGTGAAGAAATTATTCCTAATGTCCAAGCTAAGCCTCCCCAGGCACAACTTGAGGCCATTTCGTCCCATTCTATCACATGTTACCTGGGAAAAGAGACCGACCCCCACCTGAATACAACCTCCTTTCAGGGAGCTGCAGGGAGAGATAAGATCTTCCCTGAGAGATGATCATACAGTTGACATACATGCATTTGCATTGCTTTCTTATCTTTTTCCCCATACCCAGGAGCACGGCAGATGGCAGAGCAGTAAATTATAACCCAATCCTCCTCTATCAGATGGGTAGATAGACCTGTAAGAGGCACTATGTAGATTTTCATTTGGACATCATGACTTTGTAGGGCAGAGTAGTGCCTGAGTGAGGCTATATGAGGAACAGGCAGTAAAATGCTTTGGTTATGAGTCAAGGAAAGCTCTCCTGAAAACTTCTCAGAAATTCTTGCAATGCTTTGGCTGTTACAGGCCAGGATATTTAACTTCATAAAAGTAGTGATGAGTCAAACACTGGTGTCATGAGCATCTTGTGGGGTTTTCTTTTTTTTCCTCCTTCCTTTGCTTTTCCAAATCGTGAGGCCCCTGCTGTGTTATCTCATCTGCAGGGTTTGGCCCTTCCCTCTTCCTCTCAGAGCTCCATACCCAAAAGCAGGGTGGAAATACCTTTGAAACGTGTCATTTTGCAAATACATCCTTGGCAGAGCCTGTTTCCCCATGCACAATGTTAACCTTGTCCACAGGCGCGTAGGATGGTCAAGGCTGAGGCAGATGTGGGCCATTATGCTGCCAAACCTTGAGTTTGCACTTTTGCACTCTTCTTCCCTGCAGCTTCTGATTTACATGGACTTGTGACAATGTCTTCAGTGTCTTCAGCACTGGGAGACTGAAAACAACCTCATCTGCCAACTGTATGCATGAAAATAATTAAGCCACAAGGTCTTTGACCTCTGGAAATACTAGGCCAAGGCTTAAGATCAGGATAAAAGTGCATCAAGTTGTGCATATGGGAAGAACAGCTGGACAGGAACATCTCAGATCATGTTTCAGTTATGAAAGTCAAGTTATTCTGTTTTCTACCACTACTGAGTTAAACTGCTTGGAAATAATGTTTTCTGCTCTATAACCTCGTGGCATGACCAGAATTAGCAGGAAGCAAAAGTGCCTACAGCTCAGGACTAACTGAGCCCATGTTTTATGACAAACACCCTTTTTTTCCCCTCAGCATTGACTGTTCTAAACTACTTTCCATATATTTCTACGGATATGGGATCCTTAAAAGCTCACCAGGATTTATTTACTACTTTTACACTGTGGTGATGGAAAGGAGTGGGGACAGGCAGCTCAACTGTGCATGACTGAACTGCATCACCAAACCTGTGGGTATAGAAATGACAGGCTTCATCCCAGAGCTCCAGTTCATGTAGCCACAGCCATGGAAATGGGTTGACTTACATCAGCATATCTCAACACCAGAAAGGACCCAGACTCACAACAGCTATTAACTGAACCCTTGGTGCTGAGGATAATGAGTTCAGGTGGCAAAAGAGGAAATGGATCACAATGGAGTTTGATGCTGATCTTTTGAGGTCTCCAGGTGTCCTCACCCCATCTTCCAGTGCCTCCCACCAGATCTGCTGGTGTGCCACCCTCATCCCTGGGCCAGCAGTAGGCTTGGGGTGGTCCCCAAAGATAAAAGCAGAGCCTGTTGCAGGTCCCCATCTTCTGTGGACTGGAGGGAGACACAAAACATGGTTCCTCTGTTCCCTGCAACAGAGGAAGATGTTGAGGTGAAATGAACAGAATGAAAAATGGATGCTGAAAACCGTTATAGGTTTATGAGCTGCAGCCTGCAGACATTAACGGCGAAATCACTTGCTAAGCATCAGTTTTGCTTCTTTAACTATGAAACTAAGATCTCTGCAGTGTTCCTCTCAGATACAGGCACACCCAGGCTGAATGAGCAGGTCCAACCCACACCCTGGTTTGCAGCTCTCTGTGGTTAGGGGCACACCAGTCTGTAGCCAACGTCACTGGTATTTTGGGCACTCTTCCCATTACAGGTCTCTTAGGTCTAAGAGTGGTCACTGAATGAGATCTGTGGAAACCGTGGTTTAAACCTATTCAGACACCTGGTTTATCAGGTGAGCTGATTCATATTTACTTTCAGATTGTGAGAGTTAATCTAGAAAATAAAGGAAATTACAAGAGAAGCTTGACGTGTAAGAAGGGAAGGATTTGGATGGTTTGCAGACCTGAAAGGTTGTGTAGTGTCCATCCTCAGAGATATGCAAAATACAGCTGGGCCCAGTCCGGGGTTCCCCAAAGGCAGGACTGATGGCTGATGACAGGATACAAAGTGGTGCCTCCACCTCTCTCCAGAGAGGGATGTTCCCTCCACCAGCAGCAAGCAGCACCATGCATGTGCCAGTCAGGAGCAGCCAGGAATGACAGAAATGGCTTATCTTCAGATCATCCACAGCCAGTGGCATCAGAGCAGCTTTGAGTGGCTGTATATTGCAGCCATCCTTCAACAGATAATTTTTTTCTCAGCAATAAACTAGAAGTATCCACAGAAACAACTTTCTGCTGATGAAGGTGGCCACGGCAAATGCTACTGGGGCTGTCTGGTTTATCATTACTTTCTGCTGGGAGGGCAGCCTGGTTAAACACTCCAATGCTCTGTTACATCCCCATTTCAGTCACCGGCATTGGCAGCAATCCTCACCCCTGCTCCCCATCACCCTGGGCTGAATGCAGCCTTCGAGCACAGGGAGACCCAACTCGGCTGTGCAGGGAGCAGAGGAGCAGAGGTTTTCCCAGGACACTTCTCCACCTTGCCAAAACTCGGGACAGGCAAAGGCAGAGAGTGGGGCTGGAACTCCCGGCCCCAAGAGTTACTGTGGCACTGAGCAGCTCCGCACCTTGCTTTGTCCAGCAGAGATTGAGAAAAGGAGGTGGGGAAATGCCTCCTGTGCCCTTTTAAATCTGGACAAAGCAGGTTTTTAATGAAAGCAGCTCTTAATCACTATTGCTATGTGATTTCAGAGCTGGCAGATACTTGATGCAAACAGAGAGTTGGTTGAAACTCTCCCGTACCGGCTCCCTCTTTGTCCCTCCGTGAGCCTGGGAATGGGTGTGATCTCCGAGTAGGAGTGTCTCTGCGGTTAAGTAGAGGATTGAATTACCGAACACTGCTGTTCCCGAGCTGACAAGGTAGCAGAACAGCGAACAAAAGTGCCTTGGAACTAGGCAAAGAGGGGAGAAGGCGCTGGTTTGGGTGGAGAAGGGAGACCTGCGAAGATACTGCGTGTTTTCCATCAAGGTAAGGAGCCTCCCTGCACTCCTGTCAGTTTTAATATGGCCAGAACTGTTGGACGACTTTTGTTCTGTGGGATAGTAGGAAACAAAGGGGAAAAAAAAGAATACATTTCATGTTGTTTAAAAAAATTCTCCCCTGGTGTAAGCCAGGATGTCTTTACTGAAATGAGCCCACGCTGATTTACATCGTTTGGGGTTGGAACAAGCAGCTCTCAGCTTGCCAAGAACCCGTCCAGGCTCCATATCAGTTCTGAGGACACATGCTTTTCGTTGAGCTCTCTGCACAGACTGGCTTTGATTTCGTGCAACGACCAATTAACGGCATTTTTGGGGGGCCTGTCTTGTTTTGTTTTATGCTTTGCTGCTATGGGGATTTGCTGAAAGCTCGTCTGCCTTTCTAACAGAGTTACGGGTCCAGGCAGTGACAAGAAGTCTTTGGAAGTTCTCATTGATAGGATTTATTGTCATCTAATCAATAGATTGCTAATGACTGAGCTGCTGGGCTGCTTTGCTCTGTAAATAGTGTTTTCTCGTCCTGCTCGTTTGAGATGCAAGTTGCACTGAGCTAAAATCCAGCTGTAATGGAGTTGAGCTGCAGGCGTACTCGCCAGTATTTTTCTTAGGCGTGCCTATTAGGAACATAAATATTTAACACAAAGGAGAACTGATATGAATTAGCATCTGTGGGAGGTTCACTCTTATTCAAGGCTGCCCTAGCGCAGATGTAAACAAGTGTTACAGCAGCTGAAGCAAACTGGCCCCTCCAGAGCAGCACTTAGTGAATCATCCAGGTGCTCTTTACACACCGCAGCTAAATGGGCAGATTAGAGCCTGCGAAGTAGAGATTAGACAATCACAGGTCTTTGGCCTTCCCTTTCCTCGGGGTTTTACCATTCCCCTGAGGTGCCAGGTGGGAGGCAATGCAAAGGACAGGCAGTAGCTGCGGTGCAGTTCAGAACAGCCCTAACCCTCTTCCCTCACCTTCCTCCTGGCACAGCCAGGTGAGCTTCCCCTCCTCCTCCTTCTCCCTGCACAAACAGGATGCCTTTATCCTCCTCCAGCTCCCTTCCACCAAACATGTAGGTCTCATGGTGTTATTTCCTAGGCAGGACTCAGGGCCAGCAGCTGGGAGCAAAGGTTTCATACCATGTCCGCAAGCAGTGTCACCCTGGTCTCCTGTCTTTCCCTGCATCTTGGGGCTCCTCGATAGGCTGAGCCAATAAATCCTTGCTTTTGCATGGCCAGGGATGCTGAAGGTGTTCATGGTATCTTATGGTCTTTTCCACGTAGTTGTACAACTCTTTCTGGACTTTGAGCATGGAAGTTGTTGTCTTTTCTGCTATGGCCTCCCTGGGGAGGTGTGGGACATGTGACATAGAGGAGATGCACCACAGACTCCATGACTTCAGGCTGGATCTGTCCTGCAGCCTGGTCCTCAAGCATCACACATCCTGTGCTCCTTCATCCCCAGAGAAAGAGACCAGCTCAGAAAACTGCCCCATGTTTGGAAAATGCTGATGCTCTGCTCTGTGGTGCACACATCCTACTGAAACAAAAGCCTTCTCTCAATTTTAATAGAGCTAAAAATATGGTGACCCACTTGGAAGCAGATCCCTGAAATGCCCTGTGCAGTGAAGGGAGCTTGGGGCACAGCTGAATCCTTGGTCCTGCCCCAGCTGCACTTCTGCCTTGGAAATGCACGTGCCCTCCTAAAGGTCCCTCTTTTGTCACAGGGAACAGGCTCTTCCTCAGCCTTCTGAAATTTGCTCTGGACTGACACAAACACGCAGGTTGGGCTTTCCATGTATGAAATGTCCATCTGCATGAGGAAGGACTCCAGTGTGGACACACCACACCCAAAATATCTCAGCTCCAGCTCTTTGTTTATTCGTGTGTATTCTTCAGCTTCTGTTGGCCACTCAGAAACTGATTGTTCAGTCACAAGGGGTTACAATCTCCCATGACTCGTTAAAACTTCTCTTTTCATGAGCTGTCTCTCCTTATAATACAACCCTGGAAATTGGCCTTACTATGTTTTTTCCTGGATGATTATACATTTCTACTGTATTTCCACCCATTCCAGGTGTAAAAGAAATGCAGAAAGGGGTGAATAATGTCACTAAGTCTTTGGCATCTTTCGGTCTAAAGTTCTATGAGATGTGATGTTAATTTCCAGCATCAGATGATGTGCATCCCATTCAGTTGTCTTGATTTCTAAGGACCTCTGCTTGAAACAGAAACCCTGCCACTTGTTATCCATCTTTATCTGAGCCTATTCAGGCTTATCTGAGGCAGTGCTGGGTAGAGTAACAGTGGAACTTGTTATTCCCTTATATCCACATGAGACATGTGAGACGTGGGGGATGTTAAATTGCATGGTTGAGGTCCATCCTGGGCAGTTCCTGTGGAATGAGTTATTCAGAGCAGTCCACCTCTTCTACCTAAAAATGTCCTGTTGCCATGCCCTGGGATGAAAGAATAGGGTTGTGTCTGGCCTTTTATTTAAAACTGCTCTTACAAAAACAGCTGAACAGGGTAAGAAACAAGGAATGCTAGAAATCATGTTCTTTTTTAGGTTATAGAAACTATATAGATACCAAACTTCCCTTTGGGAGTGTGCTAGAGCCTGAATTACTGTACTTTGTTGCTGTGGATGTGAGCTATGTGGATGTGAGCTAATCCCACCCATCCCAGTCTTTCAGATGCCTGGTTCCCTTCCCAATGCTCAGACAAAACTCCCATTGGCATCTCTGGGTGCAAAAGGCAGGCCTGGATGAATGATTCTTTCTAGGGCTGTTTGCCATGTTTTCAAGGATGTTTTATCCATTTGGCTTTGTGCAGATGATGTGCTACTCTCTGATTTCATTTCATCATGCTGGCTTTCATTTCTTCTGAGAAGGGGTTGCGCACTCTTCCCATGCCCATGTTCTGTGGCTGTGTGTAGGCATGATTTCACGTTTTAATGCCAGGAGAATGGCAAATGCACATCATGGAAGTTGGACTGAATGATCCTTGCAGGT
>VYZS01001923.1:36461-50307 GCA_013400695.1 Neodrepanis coruscans | reverse complement strand
TTCTGGGCCCCTCAATTTAAGAAAGATGTTGAGTTGCTGGAATGTGTCCAGAGAAGGGCAACAAGGATGGTGAAGAGACCGGAGCACAAGCCCTGTGGGGAGTGACTGAGGGGGCTGGGGTTGTTTAACCTGGAGAAGAGTAGTGGAGGAGACCTTATTGCTCTCTACATCTGCCTTAAGGGAGGTTGTAGCCAGGCAGGGGTTGGTCTCTACTCTCAGGCCCCCAGTGACAGAACAAGAGGACACAGTCTTAGGCTGTGGCGGGGCGGGTTTAGACTGAATATGAGGAAAAACTTTTTTACAGAGAGAGTGATTTCCCACTGGAATGGGCTGCCCAGGGAGGTGGTGAAGTCACCATCCCTGAATGTGTTTAAGAAGATGTTCGATGATGTACTTAGTGCCATGATTTAGATGATGAGATGGTATTGGGTTGGTGAAATGTTAGGTAATAGGTAACAGGTTGGACTTGATGATCTCTATGGTCTTTTCCAACTTTTTTCATTCTTTGATTATCAATTTAGTTCTCAGAGGCAAAAAGAGAATCTGCTGAGTAACTGGCTCAATCTCCCATAACAGCTTAGTTCACTCCATAACTTCTTAAACACTGTACTGTTTTGAAGCCTTTAGCAATTAAACCCAGCTACTCCTGTTCTAAGTAATGAAGACAGAATAGTCCCTCACATGCAGGCGTTTCCAAGACTTCACAATCCAAGTAGACAAGGTAAATGCATAACAAGAGAACAGTATTATCATGACTATAGGGATTAGAAAACTTGCCTGCATACAAGCTCCTGACTGAGTTTTAATGACAGAAACAATCTCAGGTGAAATGTTTCTTTGTCAATGTGGAATCCACTACTGATGTGTTCATGCAGACACAGGCTCCCTCAGACCTCTACTTGACATCAATTTGAACGAATGTGCTTTAATGAAACTAAAATATATGATAAATAAGGTAGGTAATGGGGGAGGTGCAGTGGAACCCCGTTTAAGGCTTTACAGAAAAGACTGTGGAAGTGAAGATTAATAATAACACCACAAAATACGAGGTTTGGCAGGAAGACAGACATACAAAGATTAAACTTTTGTAGGAACAAAAGACAACCCCTGCAGAATGAGCAAGCGGCACAGAAAACTAAACTGAATCACACAGAGTGAAGCAGATAACAACTAAACCAAAGTATCATTTTAAAATCTCACAGAAAATACTTACTTGCTAAGCATATGACTTCTGAACCTCAAATCCAGAATGCATGCAAAGGTAAAGCTTTGAGAAAGACAGTCTTAAGGCTACAAAGGACAGTCACAGCAATCTGGGGAAGCTAGGCTGAGCAGGTTTGTTTCTATTGTGTGGAAAAAAGAGAAAGGGCCAGCGCCTAACAGAGCTTATGACTGGGAAAAGCAGTGCTGAAGCCTCCTTAGAAGTTTAAGTGATTTCAGATGCTAATATCCAAAAGCCCAGTTTCCAAGTGTCCTAATAGACTTGCAAACATGTCTTTTACAGTATCTTAAAAATAAGTTCACAAAGCTAGAAACTAGACCTAGAACATCATTCAAAGCTGCTTATTAACACAAGCACCCTTTCCACTTTGGTATACCACCAAACTGATCTCAGGATCATAAGGGCTGAAGAACAAACTGATTTGGAGACCTGTCAGCATTCAGAGGCACGAAATATGAGTGGAAAAAACATCTTAAAAGGTTCCTATATTTGTAATGCAAAAAAATCCCATACCTCTTAAGAGATCCACTTGCTAAATAAGACTCTGCAGAGAAGCTTTTCCCTCCATTTTGGTTGTCAAAAGCACAAGAAAAACAAGGCGGCGGCAAGCTCACATTCTCCGCTTCCATCGCCATCTCCAAGCTTTCAGTGAGAAATGGGGGTGTGGAGGAAGCCTCAAAGTCATCCTCCATTGTTCTCACCTGATCCAGAAAATAAATAGATAAATATAAAAATCCTGATAGTGTTTATTGAAATAAATTTCTCATTGTTACAACTTCGCACAATCCTTCAGCTCAAGTGAGGACACAGGTCTGATTAACTGTAACATCAAACTAAAAGCTGAAATACCACCACCAAAGGCAATCACAGTCTTGTGCCCTACCTCAAAATTCTGCTGCTTTGTGCAACTTCATCTTCCTCCATCACAACCTGTTCAAGAACTCCCATCAGTGATTAAAAAAACCCAACAACTGAACAGGTTTGCAACCTAAATTAACTACTCACAAAGTTAGACTAGCACTAGGGTAAAATAGGAGGCAGGAATACATTACAAGGCATGGATGAGCCACTTTCAGAACACTTTATGACCAGAGTACCTATGCTATGAAAATACATTACAGGTTCCTGTTTTAAGGGAATCATAGGTTTAAGGGAATCATAACTTTAAGGGAACATTACAGCTTAAGTTCCTTCTAGGAAGCAGTAAATACACCCCACATGATAATTATGGAACCCTAAAATGTTAAAGTTTCAAAATTCAGAAAATCACTGTACAGCTGATTCTGACACAGTTAGAAGTTCCTAAAGAAATTCTAACTACCCAGGAATCTGGAAAAAAAAACAAACAAAAAGAAGGATTATTATGTCCAAAAGAAGTTCACTTTATAGTGTATTACTGTATTCATATTTTATATGACACACTGAAAGAGCAGAACTAGAAACATGTGTAGCAGAGAACTACAAAAAAGCAAACAATATAACTAAAACTCTTAACAAGTTTTCAATTTAATTTATAGCAATTTTTGATATGGTTCTCGCAGAAACTCATTTACACCGTGGCTCGAGATTCAGAATAGAAGCTTGACTAAAAATCAAGCTTAAGAAAAAAAAAAACCCAACAAAAAACAAAGCACAACTGTTCTACTTTCTCGCATCCATTCCCATTCCTGCAGAGCTGTGCAGCAGCAGCAGACAAGGGAAAGGACTTCAGTTTAGAGCAAGTCCCTATGTATAGATGTTGGCACAGCTGGCGAGGCAGCTGAAGGAAATGCCCTTAACTACAAGAGTTTCTAGGGAAAGCCTGTTCAGTCTGGGGCACCAAAATCGCCCCTCACCCCCCACAAAACACCTGGGGAAAAGGCACAAAAAGGCAGCTCTTACCGGCCACAACTTCCACCTGTTCCGTACCTGTCATCACACCCCTGGGCCAGCGGAACCAAGTAACTTTATGCACAGCGACCTTCTTGGCCAGCCACGCAGGAGAAGCTCCCAACCCGCGGACAAGAGCCACAAACCGGCAGGAGCCCCCGGGAGCAGCATCCCAGCCGCCAAGACGCGGCCGCGCAGCGCGGACGCCGGGGAGCGGCCCCGAAGGCGATCCCCACGCGTAGCGCCTGCAGACCACTGACAGTCCCTTGTCCCGGGAGGGGGAGTCCCAGGAGGGGGTGTCGGGAAAGGGGAAGGGAAGGCCGGCAGAGGTACCTACACACTCCCGAGGCCGCCCCGCGCCTTCCGCACCCGGCCACCTTTCCGTACGTCCCGCGCGCCACCGTCACCCGGCACTGCGCAAGCGCTACGGCGCCGATTGGCCGCCGGCCGCCCCTCCCCCTGCCCGGGGAGGCAGCACCGCCCGCCCGCTCTTCTCTCCGCCTCTTCGCTCCCTCTCTTTCTTTCCCTTTCCCGTTCCACGCCGCCCGCCCCGGGGCAAAGTGCGCGGGGGAGGTCGGAGGCTTTTCTCAGTTCTCCGAAGCCGCCTGTTTTCAGTGTTTTGCTGGGTATCCTTTGCCAGGACACCCACCACAGGTGGTCTCTGGCCACTTCTCACCTCAGCACCACCATCTTGCCACATCAGATGCAGCCTCCCTTGTACTCACACAATCAGGAAATCCTAATGGTTTGGATTGGAAGGGACCTTAAAGGTCATCTAGTTCCAACCACTCTGCCACGGGCAGGAACACTTCCCACTGGACCGGGTTGCTCAGAGCTCCATCCAGCCTGGCCTTGATAACCTCCTTTGATGAGGAATTCACAACTTTCTTGGCAACCTGTTCGTATTTCTCACCACCTTCACGATGAAGAATTTCTTCTTGATACCTAATCTAAACCTTCTCTCAGTTTGAACCCATTCCCCTTTGTCCTGTCACTACCTGCTCTTGTAATTAGTCTTGCCCCATCTTTCCTATAACTTCTCTTTGTTGTCCACTACTTTTTTCTGGTTCCTTTCTTGTCCAGCCTTTACTTAACCTCTTTTTCCTTCTCCTCAGCCTTTTCAGATCGCTCATCCCCATGCTCCGTCACAGGGATGGACAAAAGGTCCTCCTTTCTGACCCAGATCCAACCTTCTTCCCCTGTCTGTCAGGTAATGTTCATTACCCCCAAGCATGGGAAGTGGTGTTTAGTGCATTTCTAATTCAAGCTGGATATTACTACTATCATTTACTGAAGTGCCTTCATTGAGTATGATAGCCATCACAGAATAGGGGCTAGGGCAAAAGTCCTAAAACTTGTGCCTAGCATAACTTAGCTTAAAATGCAATCCATGCACCTAGTGGCTTCTGGTCTTCTAAAAAAAATGGTAATATTTTTGATTGTCATGGTTTGATTTAATTTCAAAATTAATACTTTTCCTTTTTTTCTTAGATTTTGTGTGTAAATTGACCACAATGCCCAAAACTTGCTTCTAGTGAGAAAGTTGCTATAAAAAAGTTTTGTTGTTGCTGCTACAGCTTGCTGTGAAAACTCTGCTGTGATTCAAAATGCTTCATTTGCTCCTGTGTCTGAGAGAATCTCTCATTTCCATCTTTAAATTCCTGTCTAATTAAAAAAACAGTACATCATGGTTAAATAAAACTGTACCCAGGATAACCCTGATTTCCATATGCAGATTTATCTGCACTGACAGCCTCCTCTCCCTCTCGTAGTCTTTCTGTTTTCTCTCTCCCTCCCTCTCCCTCTTTCTCTTCCTCTCTCTTTTTCTCCCTGTCTTTTTGTCTCTCTTTATGTCTATTGAATTATGCCTGAATAATTTTCAGTCTTTTTTTTCCCCTCCCATCTTGCATGCACATGCTAAAATAACTAGACAAAGATGCAAGGTGGTTGCTGCAGTCCCCATTTCTAGGACAGAACCAAGAAAGCTTGTGATTGCAATGCCATCTTTCCTTTTTTTTTCTTTCTTTTTTTTTTTTTTCCTTTCTTCCCCAGCCATGCTTGGTGATTAAACTTCCTCAGGATGGGGGAAAAAAAGGGAGCTAGAAATGAAATAGTGTTGAGGAAAAACCCCACTGCAGCAGCTGCAGCCAGTGGTGTCTTCTGCCAGATGTGTGAAGGTTCCTTCGGTCCTTGTCACTAAAAGGCAGTATTCAAATATTTGGAGACAAAAGCTGCATCCTCAATGATCATTTTCTTTATTTAACATGGCAGCAGGCATCGTGTGGGAAAAATCAGCACGCTGGATGTTGAATTGGACTTTTTTTCCTTCTGGGTTGAAAGGATGTTATCTATCCCATGCCAAGAGGGAACTGAGGTAAGAGAGCTGATCCTGTTTTTTCATAGTATATTTCCTAAGCATCTTTTCTGAAACAACCTATATGTATGTGTGTATATATGTGTGTTTGTATAATTGTGTATTCGGTTTCTAGGCAGTAAGTGGTAACGGGTTTTTTCTGCCTTCGCATGAATCCAGAGAAAGTTAATTCACAATATATATTCAGAGCTTGTTCTGAGGGGCCGTTTTGTGGGGATGTTTTTTTAATACGTTTTTGTTTCCAGAGAAGACTTCAGCAGTGACATCATGGTCGACTACTGATATTTAAACCGATTTTCAAAGTCTTTTGGAAAAAAAAAAAAAAAGCCAGTAACTTTGTGATAAGAAATTTTGCAGGAGATTCATATGCTCTGTTTTTCAGTTGCACTCTAAATATCGGAAGTCTTATTAAAGGGATAGTGAGATTTTTTTTATTATTATTATTTCTAGCACAGAAGCGATGAATGCTGCATAATTAAGTACAGTATTTAATTTGGCTGTTGTGAAGCAAAAGAATAAGGTAATAATTTTTATTGTACTAATCAGACTCAAGATGTTCTCTGTGTTAATTGGGTTAAAAAAATTGCAGTACTTATTAGAAATTCTAATTTCACAATGCAGCACTGACAATAAGCTCAGCCAGTGAATTATTCACATCTTTAATTTGCTCTCTTAATGACAGTGTTCTGTAATCAGAGTGCAGAGACTGCTTCCTATGCATTATGTATGATGTTCAGGACTTAAATGCAGGACATTATGAAGCCTCTCAGTGGCTCAGTAATTAGTTTTCCACAAGACAGGGTTTAGATATTCAGAGATAAAAGTCTACAGCTGAGATAATGTTAAGGTGGTGACTCATGCTAACAAAAGCAGGGAAGTTCAAATTTAATGCTGAAACTGCTCTCCATTCTCCCTCATTGTGCGTAGGTGCAGGGGGAGGGGAAGGAAGTCTACAAAACTAGCCCACCAGGGTGAGTACGCCGCGGAGACCTAAAGGGGGCAAACCGGGGGCTCATTTGACTTTGGGACGGTGTTTTTGGCAACTTTACTGGTTGGAGGGTGGAGGTGGTGTTACATTTTATGCCTCTTTGGAAAGCTTGTGAAAAGCGTAATAATGAACCGTTATCAGAGAGCAATCATGTATCGTAGAGGTGTATTTTGAAGGAGTTTATTTGAAGCACAGGTGTTTGTAACTTTCTCAAATTACGATGTTTTGAATGGGAGCTACTTTGTTATGTGTAGAAACTTTAAGAACACCTGATACTCTCTATATTGCTGTTGTGCCAGTTTCAGCAGTGATGGTCTTTATAAATTTTTGAAAACGTTATTTTTCTAATAATTTAGCTCCCACTATCCAAAAGGGGAATCATTATGCAGGTTTGTTCTATTTTCCTTTGATCATTTACTTGGTGTTAAGTAAAATTATTTAAATGTTGGGAATATGCATGACTGTGTAACTTTCCTACTTCTGTATGCTGCTTGGCATAGAATAAAATGAAAGAATATTAAAATGTTGTTGGAAAATTGTTAATTTTTCCTTACTTAGTTGCTGATCAGACCGGCAACTGTACATTTGTTCTCTCATTAGAATAATCATACGCTTTTACTGGATACAAAATAACTGACTAGAGAAGGTTCTTTACTTACTTTGTTTTAACGCTCCAAAGACTTGTGCCCTTTTTATAGGGTTGTGATTCTAATTATTAAAGTTGATCTGCCAGTAAGAAGTTTTAGGCTTAAGTTTAAAAAAAAAAAAAAAAGAAAAACAAAAACCAAACAAACCCCAAACAAATCTAAAATCCTAAAGATCCCAACTTAANGAAAATTGTTAATTTTTCCTTACTTAGTTGCTGATCAGACCGGCAACTGTACATTTGTTCTCTCATTAGAATAATCATACGCTTTTACTGGATACAAAATAACTGACTAGAGAAGGTTCTTTACTTACTTTGTTTTAACGCTCCAAAGACTTGTGCCCTTTTTATAGGGTTGTGATTCTAATTATTAAAGTTGATCTGCCAGTAAGAAGTTTTAGGCTTAAGTTTAAAAAAAAAAAAAAAAGAACAAAACAAAAACCAAACAAATCCCAAACAAATCTAAAATCCTAAAGATCCCAACTTAATAGTAAGGTAGGACTGGGATTTGTTTATGGGATTTAGAATTTGGAGTACATCTAGATTTTTGAACCAAATTATTGTAAAGCTAGTTAATTTTAAAAACTTCACCAGTTTTATTAGCAGCTGTTGCTAGGGTTGTCTGGCCTCAAGGCCATGAGTTAAGTTACTAAGTAATTCTTCTTATATCCTGTATCTTATATTATTATATATCCTATATATATGTAAGTGTATATGCTATATCCTGTGGCTGGATTAGACATTGGTTATGTATAGTTCAGCTCTAAAAGTAATTACCATTAAACTGTTGAATAAAGAAGCTGCAGATTGGATCAGTGTAGCTAGGTGATCCACAGATTGTATCAGAACCGAAGTGATTGTGTACACAAAGAAATTGCTTGGGTCTTTCGCAGAATATGACTTTCCTTCCAACTCTAGATCCCACAGCAAGTGGTACTGTGATATGATGTCACTGTCACTATGTAGCTCTGTTTCTTCAGTTATTTCAACATAGAATCATACAGTCAAAAATTATTCCAAAAAGGTATCATACCTGCCCTCTCACTCTTTCTTCAAAGCCAGGATGAATAAAAGCTGTCTTTTTAAATGACCCCTTTCTGTCTGCCTAGAGATTTGTTATGATTACTTACCTAAGTTATCTATTCCAGCATTTCACAAGTCTTCCCATTAGTTTTTCCTGCTTTCTGATCTTAAACTTAACTTGCCAAAACTAAATTAAATGAACCTATTAGTTTTTACTCTTTAGTTAGTGATTAGAGTGATTTTATGATTTTATTTTCTTCTTTGCACCACACTCTTAACACTCTTACGTATTTGAGATTCTTCATCATGTTTTCACTATGTTCCTCTCAAACAATCCCTGTTTGTTTTCTTTACAGATGAAAAAAATATTTCTCTTGTATGTCACTGATTCTTGTTGCTGTCCTCTGGCCTCTCATTATTTCTACTTTCTTGAAATGCAGTGCTCTGGATTTAGGCATGATATTCAAACTACCACATAAGTTCTACATTTTCACTTAATGAAAGGTGATTTGTCACTTAAGAGAATCTTAATGACATGACTTGCACATTGTGGGCGCAATGACATCTGTTAACCCAGGAGACAGCCTAGTACAATTTGAAAAGGTGCAACATGTGTTTGAATAGGTTTTTAATTAAATGGTTTATGCTCCTCACAGGAGTCTTCAAGGATATTTTTTTCAATAGCCTTATCTCTCATGGTAAGTACCTGTGACTGATCTGATTAATGATGTCTAGATGTGAGCCATCACACTGTGCAGCAATATGTTTTACATTACAAAATAAAGTTTAGAAAGTTAGCCCATTCTAACTAGACTGGAGTATTAATGCTACATCTGAACTATGGGTCTGGGAAAGAGCCAATTGTTGTCCACTCAGCCTGTTAAAGTGGAGATCCATTAGTTTTTATCCCTGAGAAATGAAGGGCCCAATATGTTTCCTGGGTCAGAGGAAGACAGTTCTTACTGTCCTTGAGTTGTCATGGCATGGGATGAGAACACCACTTCTGAAGTCAAAATGGATGAGCCATGTGTCTGAGAAATTAAAAATGACTGACAGTGTTTCCAAGGGATCTGGATTAGTATAATCTGTTAAAAAAGACATAGTGGCTATCAAGGAAAATTTTAAGGACCTTTTTTAAAGGTTAAACTAAATCTAGTTGGTATATTTGGAATGTAATCCTTTTACTGTCCTCTTACTGGGATGTACCTTCTCTGGTTTAGGAAGATTGTAAGTTTTTTGGGGTGATCTGATTCATATTTCTTAATTTGTTCATATATGAAAAAGCCAGGAAAATAGTTTTAACTCCGTGCATTTTTTAGCGACATTTCTAATAAAAAGTTTAGACAAATGCATCTATAGTGTATTTCTGGGAGTTGTATTTTACGCTTTTGTTTATTCTGCTCCAGGCTCAAGAACCACTATAAATATTAGGTTTGGAAGTGGTATGATGAGTTAAGTATTTCCAAATGTCTTCTCTTAATCCAGCCTAGTAATTCAGGCCTTTCATATGCATAATTCCCATGAAAACCAGTGGGAATATTACATTATCAAAGGAATAATGGATACATATGCCAAGATGTCTCCCTTTTGAGTCATTGTTTTAACTCGATTGACAAAGTTAACCAAAAGAAACAGATATTGAGAGTGAAAAGAGTTACTGATATTATTTTTAATTCCAAATTTATCTGTTTCTCCAATGAAAGATACATACTCATGGAATTACAGTAGTCAGAATATCTGCTAGGAATCTCAAATGAATTCTCATTCACTAATGCTTTCCAGGAAATATTTTGCAAGTTGATCATATGCATTCTAGTCAGTAAAATTCTGTATAATTCAGTCAATATTATGAATTCCAACCTGTATATAAACCTATGTATACATTATGTAAAGTGGAATAATGATAAATATTTGTGCTATAAACCGCTTTGGGCTTTTTTTGCAAAGTCAAGCTAGAAATAACATAATATACTGTATGAGTTCACATACTCAATCTTCTATAAAATGTAAATCCATAAAACTTTGCAGTTCCTATCTGCATCCATAGTAGGCCAGAAAAAATAGTAATAAGAATACTTAATACAGCACAAAAGCATCTAGCTGCTTCCGAGTGGCTTTTCTTCTGTCTCAGCATCTATACATATTTTCTCTACCCCATCTCATCCCAGGAACTACTACTTATCCTCATTAAATTCGCATTTTCATTGCTCAATTGCTAATTTGTCAGCCTTTCTTTTTAAACTTTCCCCCATGCTTTCTCAGAACCTCAGGAGACTTTTACTATCCCCAAAGCATCTCTCCTTAAAGTTCCTTTGTTTTGTTTCTAACTGCCTTGACAACAGATAGACTATTGTAAGTTAGACTATTATATCCTTGAAATCTTCATATCACACCATCTTTTTTCATTGTTTCCCTGTAGTATTCCACTTCTTGTCTTTTATAATGTTTAGATTGCAGGATTATTGGTGAAAACACTGTAGATTTTTTTTTTCTGTGCTTGTAGAAAGGGCAAAATAAAGGGGTTTTTAGGGTCTATCTTGTAGTAGTAATATAAAAAATATGTGCAGTTAGTAGTTTTAACTGCCACCCTTCTAATCCCTAGTAATACAGACTTTTCAACTCCTTTCTGGGAAGTTAACAGGTTAGGGCAGTAGGAAACTGAGGAAGTAAGGGGCCGCACACAAGCGAAGCAGAACTTATCCTCAAAACATTCCTACTCAGTGCCTTCTCTTTATTACCTTTGTTTCTCCTATGTAATATTTTGTCAAAAAGACCATCGCAATAACAATTATTCTGAAAGTTTTTTATCCCTCGGGAACATAAGTTCTTTCACGTGTGTGGCACACAGGGGTATTACAGACTCTCTAGGTCCAGGTGAAGGATTGTATCAGTCCAGCTGTAAACTAGTGGGGTTTTTGCCAGAAGGAATAGTTTTAGCTGAGTTTTGGTGCAGCAAAATGACTGTGAAAAATAGATATTATAAAGCTGTGGTGTGGTGTGAGGAACTGAAAAAACAAGTTATTAAAGTTATTACTGGATTGAAACAACTCTATGTGTGGGTGGAAGGGGCAGATTGGGTTCTGCCAAAGTGGAATCCTGCTCTGCTTCCTGCCATATCCCACCTTAGTAAGAGCCAATAGCACAGCTGTCAGACATTGTCACCCCAGGAGCGCTGTCCCTCACAACATACCCTGGAGCCCCTAACCCACCCCCAGAATGGCTGGCAGACCCAAAGCCCCACCTGAATGGGGTGGCCGCAGGAGTCTAGAGCAAATAAAATCAGCACCATGCAGCCATTGCATTTCTAGACCCACTGTTCTTCTGATCGCTGGTTCTATGCTGGAACTAAGGTAGCTATAATTCTCTCTTTCTTCTTCCACTTCTTATTTTCTCTTCTTGATACTTGTTCAACCTGAGTGGGTTGGAATTTGCTAGGTCAATGCTTTGTGAAGTGTTTTACATTGATTGAATGCTTGTTTTAAACTTTTGCCAAGTTCCCTTATTTTCCAAAGTTTGCCAGTAAAAGTGTGTTATTTTGACTCCTTGAAAAGTGTCAGTGTTTTTCCTGCGCACGGCCTCAAGGTATAAGAGAACTGATGGCCATTTTAATAAATCCATTAGGTGGATTTTTGGAGCCTTGTATCTTTTTGATGTAAAACCCCTTTGATGAGCTCATGAGAAGAGCCTGGGGTCTTATATGTGGGCACAACACTGCAAAGAGGGATCAGGAGTTGAAAGGCAATGCTACTTGCTGTAAAAGTGGCTGGCAAGGAGATCCATGAAGGATTGCTGGACAAGCAGGGATGTAGTGATGTGAATGAAATAAACAGGACTCTAAGAGCTATGAGCTTTTGGCCATAATGTGTACAGGCTTCAGAATTCAGGCCAGGATGGGAGAAGACTATGGAGAATAGGTAAAACTAGGGAGGAGTTCGTTCAAAGAGTGAAGCAGGAAAAGATACTGCAGAGTCCTGGAAAGGACCAGTACCTGCAAAAAGGTTGCAATGAACGCATATTCTACATGATGGAGTTTGGGTTTCTCTCTATTAGCATTTTGGTGTACTATGTGTTGGTAGCTTCAAATATGAAGGTATATGTGGGGAAGTGGAAGGCACAACTATGCAGTTTGATATGAAGCTTAGCAGGAACCTCTGGCTAAATCACATCACAAACATTTTGATGCATAATTTTTTAAAACAGAGTATTTTCTTTATCACCACTACATGGGTTTGTAGTTGACAGTATTAGAATGAAGGCAGTTAATTTGAAAAGAGTGTAATTCTTTGAGACCAGCTATCACATTCCTAACTCATACTGTCTAATGTTGGGACACAAGGCGGGGCTTCTGCTTTGCTAGTCAGCAGAGCTCTTTCTCCTGACTTGTCCACATGCTATAAGTTTAGAAATCATATCAATATTTTGTGTAGATATGAATGTGGGCATCATACAAAGGCACTCAGTTTAAACCACGTTCTCAAAGAGGTGTCTAAAAAGCAAAATATCTAGCTTTGACCAGTGTAATTTGAGAATTAAAGTAATCATTCAAGAAAGTGAATATCTCCAATAAACTTCATCTGTGGTATTGAAAAGCACACTGTTTTGTCTATCCTTGTGTCATCCCAGAAATATTCCCTCTTCATTTTCTCAGTACTTTTGATCTTTGCCTCAGTGTAACCTACCAAAAAGAAAATTTTGGATGATTTTTGGGTTCTTAGCGTAACTTCAAAGATTTTGTGTTTAAATACATGTTGATATTTTCCCCTCTAAATATTATAGTTATATTTAGATAATGGAAGAAAGTGCTCTGTGTATCTTAAGTAATCATTTAACAACTTAGAAAACAGAGATATGATTTGTAGAAAAGGATTCAAAGGCAACAGTTCATATTCAGTTTCTCATTCTACATAGTTTTATCTGTTTTTCATGAACTCACTTCATCTCCATTTCTCACTGTGTAATAGAACAGGAAATATTCCTACCTTTTACAGAATCTAAAATTCAAATCTGTTTGGACCATATGAATTTTAATGCAAGCTTTCTCTCTTAGTATGTTGTTAAAGTACACCAGTGACATCTTGCACTTAAAGACACAAGGGGCTCCTAGATACTCTAGGACTTGAACAAACATATAAAAACCAGTTGGTGAGAGCAAGTATGGAGATTAACAAGTGTATCCAATAGTCAGTGAAAAAGTGTCTGAGCATGTATCTAGTGAAATTCTTGAAAGGAGTTGGGGAAAGAGCTGATTTTTAAAATGAGAAACAGTTTGTAGAAGGAATAATTTAATATGAAACATCATTTACACAAAACATATTTTTTTTAACTGTAGTGTATTTCAAGATTTACAAGGGATTTTTTTTCAAAGTAATAATTCTTAAAAGAAGTTCTGCATTGAGGTCTTCAACTTGTATTCTTTAGTTTTCATTTGTTATTTTAGGTAATGTTTTCATGTTCACATTTTGCACACCTTTAAAAAGGTCAATTGTGAAGAAAGGATGACTTTTCTCTTCAAAGGCATTCCAAAGCTTAATAGGAATCGGGAAAAACAAATACTTTTAAAAATGTATATAGAAATTAGTACAGGTTGCCTGAAGATAAACTGTTAACCAGTATGCTAAGACAATATATACAGATACCACTTTTTATCAGTTGATATTGAAGCCTTTATCAAAGTAAATGTGTTTAATCCTTATTTTACAGATGCCCCGGCTACCTAATTTATGA
>VYZS01001923.1:25358-36235 GCA_013400695.1 Neodrepanis coruscans | reverse complement strand
GGCTACCTAATTTATGAAACATGGGTGTAAAATGATGTAATCTTTGTTTTGACAGCAACAACTTAAATTAAATATAGCCAAAACAGATATTTTGGCTGAAGAGTTCATATTAACAAACTTTGACATGACTGCACAAAGGAACTATTTTGCAATGTCTGTCATGGATAAAAAACTGAGGAGTTTTGTTCCCCGATCTGGTATTTAACCTTCAAAGGGCTAGGTCTGTATGGTAACTGGAAATAATGCTAATGTAGTAATCTTATCTCTGGATGTCCATACTATGATCTGAATATAAGTTGTACTATTCTTTCAGCAGAGAAAGGTTTTACAAGATAGAAGGATGATGATGATATTTGATGTCTAGACCTGAAATCTCCAGAGGCAAATTTCTTCCTGTCAAGAGAGAAGAGGAAGTTTGTCTTTCTGCAGTAATTTTCAGTATTTCATCCTGTCTATGCTATTTTTAGGAAACACACAAGCTGCAAGGCATTATATATATTTTTAGGGATTTTTCAGGTTTCCTGATGAGAGTTGTATTGTAATTTGCCAGGTGTGCTTGTGAGACTTAGAAGTATGTTAAACTTTCCTTTTTGTCAGTCTGACATGAAGTTTAAGCTTGGAGCAATGCAAATGGAGAGCAATGAGAATAAATTGACAGCTGTCTCACATAAACTACAGATATGAAAATACACTATCATGAAAACAGTGTTGGAAAATGTGTTTCAAATTAACTAGTGGGCATAAGTGATGAATCATACCTATTGCGTGTTGCATATTCTACTAGTTTTAACAGTGCTTACCAAAATAAGGAAACCACTCTATTTGAAAAATTAAAATTGTGCAATGGTTTGATACAACAGATTAGAGGTAATAATTTTAAGTATATTGCTAAAAACTGTAAAATTGTGCTATAGTTATGTTTAATGCTAGCCACTTTTAGTCAACCTTATCCAGTAAAACAACACTCCAAAGCTATTCTAATTTATCCCCTGCTCACATTGATGTGGTTTTCAGTGTATGACTATCCTTTGTGGACTAAATTAGAAAAATAACCTCTCCCACTTCAACACCGAGTACAAGTACAAGCTGAATGTTCCAGGAGATTGTGAAAGCCCAATTTAGTGAAAGAACTGAGGCAATGGCCCTCTACCACTATTTCTTTGGAAAAAAAATGCATTTTCAGAGGTGCATTGAATGAATGGTATTTGTATTTCACTGAGTGATGAATTATAAGCAGCCCTTGCAATTCAGAATGTATGGGACTCACCCTTGCACTTTGATGGGAAAAACTGTTGCATAGTCCCTTGTCCTGGTGCATGAACAAATATGGTTTTTAGCAAGAAAACCAAACAAACTCTAAGATTTGACCATTTACCTTAGTGGTGAAAATTTAAAGTTTTATTTCAGTGTGATGGACAGCTGCTCATTTGAATAGTCAGATATTTAAGAATAGATTCTTCCTACACTAATAAGAGGAAAAGATTTTTTGTTTTGTTTGAGAATAATGGACATAGAAACAATGTTGGTTGAAACTATGAAAATTGTTTTGACCTTATCCAGACCCTATTTAAGTTGAATTTTAATTTTTTTTTTAATGGAAGGTATTATATAAAAGTTTGCAGAAACAATTAAAAAGAAAGCCAGCTGAAAAATTATTGAGAGACTTGGAGAAGGGGATGTCACTCTTTGATTGTCATTCAACATTTTTTTTGTATTTACCAGCAGATGATACCTTTATACTGCTCAGTAAAGCAGACAGACTACAAAAATTTGCCAGGGTATGGAACTGAATGTGTTGGAGAACTTAGTGACAATCTGGTGATTTATTTCGAAATAGATTTAGCATAGGGGCTTTAAAAAATAATAGCTAACTATTTAGTAACAGCAGTTTGATACTTAGAAACCTTTATTATCTGGAAATTGTTTCTTGTTTCTGAAGTTTTAGAATTCACATTTCTATTTGCTTTTGATTATTTTGATCTTGATTTTTTTGTATTTGGTGAAGTCATTCTTTAGATATTTACAGGAGAGCCATGAACATTTTTAGTTAAATTAGTCATCTTTACTAATTGAATCTCTTGTATATTAGCACAGTGATATAGTCTTTTTGAAATCTATACCATACCTTAATACTTCTTAGAGCAAGCTATTATTAGCACTGAAATCAGCTAGATATACAGGATAATCATAACTACACAAAAGCCACCTATCCATTATAAATAAACAGTATGATAATTAACCCACAAGATTTTTCCTGACCCTAAAACGAGGATCAATCAAGCTGGTTATATCATATTTGAAGTGCAAGTACACTGGCTAGGGTCGCAAAAAAAATATCACTGAATTAACATTGCTTTGTCCAAGCTGATATACTGTACATGGTAACACAGCAGTTAAATTGAACACAGCTTTGTGCTGATGTAATACGGCTGTCTACTTCTGTTTCAGGACCTACCTTGATCTGAACAAATATTTGGGTTAGGGTTAGGGATGTCTTCCCAGTACTCTGTTGCAAACAAGAACTTCACTGTCTCACCATATTAATTTGGAATAGTAGATTTTTGAAACTCAGGGTTCAAAATGTTAATGCTTCTCAAACGATTATTTGTTGACAAGGCAAACCAGTCTTCTATTTCACCAGTGTTAACACTGTTTATGAACTTGCTCTTGTTCTAGCTCCAATGTAAAGATTGTTAATAAAGTTAAGTAAATTGTCATGGAAGACTTAGTATCATACAATAGTCTGATAGATTTTTTTTTCCACTTAAATTCTGCATTGTTAAGTTGCAGTAATAAAAGACGTGACATGTTCCATCTCTTGTTACTAACAGCGCTCTCCAACTGGTGCTTTCAACCTATATTGGGTATTGAACCAGTTGGACTTTTGTTCTGATCCCATTCAAATGTTCTTAAAGTAACTGTTATACCCAAAATCTGATCCAAAGGATAGATAGATTAACTTCCTGCTACAAAGAAAACAGTGTGGTATAGGAGCAAAATGCACATTTTCTTACAGAGTGTACATTTCCGTAGCTATTTGCAGCACTCTTCGGCAGAATGTTAGCAAGAGTGGGTAACTAGCAAGATGGATAAAGTGCTTCAGTTCCATAACATTTTTGGATACTGTTTATGTGCATGATTCTTGATGATCAAAAGTAGTGAGAACTGGATTGCCTGTTTTGGTGATTAAAATGAGATTTGTGGAAGTTTGGTTCCTAAATTCTAGAAAATAACACAGGAAATCAGTGCTCTTATAGATGCTTAAGTCTGCATGTGCCTTAAACTCGGCACATATATGTTTCTATGGTCTTAATTTCCATTTAAATTTAGGTTTTTCATGTAGTTACCTTGTGTGAGCATTGCAAATTTACTTCACTTTAACTTCTGTTAAAATCTAGAGATTAAAAAGGGTGACACGGAAACGCTTCCTTCATATTGGGAGGTGCTTGATATATTTTGGGAGAGGTGCTTGGTATGCTCTCAGTGCAGATGGGCGGCATTAAGTCCTGCAAAAATCTGTAAGTGCGATCACATCTGTGTTTTCCTGTAGCAGGTTTTAACTACCAGGTTGTTCAATAGTCTGAGAGGGATGACTGGGGGAGCTGGTGGGTACTGGGCTTTGGGACTGAGCCACCATGCAGGAACGAATGCCAGATTCATAGTACAAGGGAGAAGGAGAAGGTGGCAGGCTGCATGCCAAAGAGATGGAGGGAGTGGAAGGAGTAGCAGATTTCTTGGTTTTATACTTTGAATTAGAGGTTTCTGGTTTAAGAAATAGTCCTGTAAGACTAAATTCATCCTTATTTCCTTTGGGTTTTTATTTGTGAGTTGATATTTTAATTGAGTAATTCTCAGGCTGCAGTATAAGCTTACCTTTTATTAGACAAGAAAGAGAATCAGTTTGAAGGAGGGGCCTTGACTGAGAAGTAGATTTCTTCACTGCTAACTAAAAGTTGCATTCGCATTTTCTTTTAGCTAGCAGACACCCTATCCAGCTGCCTGCTTTCACAAAGTTTGTAGGAATGTTAAATCTCTGAGACCTTTTCCCATGCATTTGACTTAGATGGAATTGGTTACTGGAAGCGATCAAGAGGAGCTGAGCAAAGCAGCACATTTATTTTCAGGAAACCATGTAAAAAGGAACAATAGTCTTTGGTTCAAGGAGTTTTTTGTTCTCTTAGAGTCTACAAAAAATGCTGCCAAACTTGGTGTCCTAGTAAAGATATGGTACTTCTTTCATTTAAACTAATTTAAATATACTCATTATTTCTTATTCATAGAAGCCTGATCCATATCCTGAAGAATCGGGTCAGGTGCCAGACATCTATGAGTAAGAGCTTCTGATGGAAAGCTATTACTGATGCTTCTCTCTACTCTTACCCTAGAAAACTGAACCACATGCCCTGCATTCCTATTTCCTTACTGTCCTCTGCTCTTCATATCTCTATTATTTTATAGTTTATAGTATTCACTGTTTTCCTTTTATCAAATGAATATTTTACAGTGAATCATTCACTTTCCTAGCTCAAATAATCAATTTCTTTTCCTCAATACTTTATAATCAATGTAAAAAAAATCAGAAATTATTGCCAGGTAGATATTTTGTATGCTTTTATAAACATCAGTGTTCTTTCTTATTGCTTTAAAAATTTTTAGATGTTTTAGTTAAAATTATGTCACTTTACATTATCACTGTGTTGTCAATTTGCTTCATTTAGGAAAAGAAAAAAATTCAATATATCTGGGAACATAGTAAAACGTTGACATTTGGTGGTAGCACTTTAATAGAATCATGTTTGATAACAACTCCTCTGGTACCTGTTATATGTGCTCATGAATAGCCACTGAACTAACACAAAACATCTGCTGCTTTGGCTGAATTTAAATACCCCAATCTGATAACCTTGTTGAGAAATTTGCCAGTCACTTAGAATTGAAATTCACGTATGAGTCGTGGCCCATCAAAGAATTAGGTTTGACACACACAGAAGTACAAAAATGATAGTAGATCCAAAAATTTTGTGTTGAGCATTATTTTGTATTGCTATGTTTACATAGAAGTAAATGGTTCAAATGTAGAGGCTGCTGTAATTATACAGGTAAATATGCAGATGCTGCCTACAATGTAGCTCTGAAAAAATAGACAGAAAAACATGTTTATATAAAGTTGGATTCACTGATGCATGAATGTGTAGATTTTATAGAGTAATAAAACTCTACATGCAAGACTTGCTCATATTCCAGGTCCTCCACATTTTCTAGAATTCGTTGCCTAAAAAACACTTAAAGAAATATTCCTTTTACAATATCACAGGTATTTACAGTTGGGGGAGTACTTTCTATGCTGTATGTTGAAATTAAAACCCATATATGTACTTGTAAATTTCTGTGATTTTTCTTACAATATATCTCCTTCTGGTTGTGTCAGTTGTGTTTGACTGAAGTTTCTTATCACTTTTATCAATGAAACTGATTTATTAATAGATCTTTTATTTTCAGAAATCATTTAGTAGACTTGCAGTTTTTCACTGCTTATTAAAAATTAAGTGTAATTTAGTTTTAGATTCTAGTGGAGAGTCTGTTTTACTTAATGAAGTCTAAACTTTCGGTTATTTCCCATCTTATGCCTTTTAATTTTTCCAGTTATTTTTAGAAATAATTTTAATGTTATGACTTAAGAAATCTTAAGGTTGTATACTTACCACAGCTACTCTTTTTGATCTTTGAGTGCCTTTTTTTCTAGCTCTTCTGGCCTGCCTTCTTGTGGTGGGCTTGAAAATTAACATACTGGAAAGTAAAATAAAGAAATCTTTTAATGTGTATTGGGATTTTACCTGTTTTAAAGGCTTCAACACTTAAAACCAAATAACCACTTTAGTCTGTCAAAGTCAATTTTTTTTTCATCAAAAGGAACAGTGGGGAAAACATAAGTATACTAACTGTGTACTAAGGGGAAATCCAGTTTGAGCTTTCATTCTTGACTCTCAATAGCACATGTATGTGATGTGGTGTGAATCCACAGAAGGTAATCTTCTGCAGAAAAGTAGGTAATGCAGGGTCCTGTACCTGGGGAAGAATACCCCATGCACCAGTACAGGTTGGAGAATGACCTGCTGGAAAGCAGCTTTGCAGAGAAGGATCTGAGAGTCCTGGTCGACAACAAGCTGTCCATGAGCCAACAGTGTGCCCTTGTGGTCAAGAGGGACAATGGTACCCTGGGGTGCATTAGGAAGAGCATTGCCTGCAGGTCTGGGGAGGTGATCCTGCCCCTCTACTCAGCTCTAGTGAGTCCACATTCTGTGTCCAGTTCTGAGATCCACAGTATGCCATAGACATGAAGCTCCTGAAGCAAGTCCAGTGGAGGGCTACAAAGATGAATAAGGGATTGCAACATCTCTCTTATGAGGAAAGGCTGAGGGAGCTGGGTGTATTCAGCCTCCAGAAGAATTGATCAACTGGGGACATCATCAGAGTAAATAAGTATCTGAAGGGAGAGTGTCAAGAGGATGGATCCAGGCTCTTCTTGGTGGCAAGAGCAATAGGAAAAGAGGCAATGGACAGAAATTGATGCAAAGAAAGTTCCATCTGAATATGAGGAAGAACTTCTTTACTGTATGAATAATTGAGTACTGGAACAGGTTGCTCAGAATGGTTATGGAGTCTCCCTCACTGGAGATATTCAAGAACTGTCTGGATGCAATCCTGTGCAATGTGGTCTGGAATGAGCCTGCTTGAGCAGGGAGGTTAGACCGTGGTCCCTTTTAAACTCACCCATCTTGTGATTTTGTGAAGCAGAGCTTGTGAAATTCCCAGTTGTCTTAATACTGTAACAGCTGGAACAAACTTAAGACTTGATGTAGATGTTCCCGGGAATGCTTTTTAAAGGCCTTTTTCCTTTTTCTGGGAAATTTACATGAGTATCTTAAGACCAGTTTCCGTATTTGATACAGAGTTGGCAGAAATGTAGTACTGAAGCATTAAGGAGAAACAGTTTAAGGAGCAGCTTGAAAGTTTACTGTAGGAGCTCTGGGGATTGGCCTAGACTTATTGCTATGGTCTTGGGAAAAAGAAACACATAATTTTTTCCNGCCCCTCTACTCAGCTCTAGTGAGTCCACATTCTGTGTCCAGTTCTGAGATCCACAGTATGCCATAGACATGAAGCTCCTGAAGCAAGTCCAGTGGAGGGCTACAAAGATGAATAAGGGATTGCAACATCTCTCTTATGAGGAAAGGCTGAGGGAGCTGGGTGTATTCAGCCTCCAGAAGAATTGATCAACTGGGGACATCATCAGAGTAAATAAGTATCTGAAGGGAGAGTGTCAAGAGGATGGATCCAGGCTCTTCTTGGTGGCAAGAGCAATAGGAAAAGAGGCAATGGACAGAAATTGATGCAAAGAAAGTTCCATCTGAATATGAGGAAGAACTTCTTTACTGTATGAATAATTGGGTACTGGAACAGGTTGCTCAGAATGGTTATGGAGTCTCCCTCACTGGAGATATTCAAGAACTGTCTGGATGCAATCCTGTGCAATGTGGTCTGGAATGAGCCTGCTTGAGCAGGGAGGTTAGACCGTGGTCCCTTTTAAACTCACCCATCTTGTGATTTTGTGAAGCAGAGCTTGTGAAATTCCCAGTTGTCTTAATACTGTAACAGCTGGAACAAACTTAAGACTTGATGTAGATGTTCCCGGGAATGCTTTTTAAAGGCCTTTTTCCTTTTTCTGGGAAATTTACATGAGTATCTTAAGACCAGTTTCCGTATTTGATACAGAGTTGGCAGAAATGTAGTACTGAAGCATTAAGGAGAAACAGTTTAAGGAGCAGCTTGAAAGTTTACTGTAGGAGCTCTGGGGATTGGCCTAGACTTATTGCTATGGTCTTGGGAAAAAGAAACACATAATTTTTTCCAAGTGTGTGTGTATATATATATATATATATATATATATATATATATATGCAGGAATATATGGTAAGTATACATATTTTTGGGTATGTGTATGTATTTGTGTAGTTGGTTTTTATTTTTTTGAGAACTCTGACTCCCTCCAGTATCATCATAATTGCATAATAGATGAGTAGCTAAGAGGTTTTTCACACATGTCCAGTCAGTTTATTGCTCTTCTTTTAATGTTGTCTTTTTTTTTTGAGTTCAGATGACCAAAAATTAGAAGAATTTCCAAAGACCGGATCACTTAATATCATAATGGCATTTATTGTTGTCTGCACCTTTCTACATTATCAAATGTGGGCACTGTAAGCTAATTTTACATTAATTAATAATTGTAATAAAAATGAAATAATTCAATAATATTTTTATAGGTACTTCCTCTTTTTATGTATTTAATAACATGTATGAGTTTCTTAATCAGAAGGGAATTCTCTTAAGGAAAAAATCAGAGCCCATCTATAAGTGTACAAAAAATTCTGTTACTTTTTGCTAGAAGGTTACAAAAAGAGAGGAAATGTTCCAAAGAGGCTGTATTGAAAGATCTTCTGAACTTCCTTCAATACTTTATCTATAGGTCTATCTCTAAAATGCACAAAATTGTGAGCAAACAAAACAGTGGTTGCAAATGACTGGTTTTCTTAGAAGAATTTAAGGGAAATAAGAATATGAATTAGGGTTTGCTTGGTTTTTGGCTGGCTTTTTTGTTTGGTTTTTCTTCCTTCAGCTGGGCAATTAAAAAAATAAAATCGCAGCAAATGGAAGGTTTTGAGTTCCAAAACTGGGGTGTGACAAAATACAGAGATCTTTGCACACAGCAGTAATGCAAAGTGGTCAATGACTCAATGTCTTGATGGACACTGGTGACAAGTGGTGTCCTTTAGGGGTCTCTGCTGGGGCCAGTGCTATTCAATGTCTTCATCAATGACATAGACAATGGGATTGAGTACACCCTCAGCAAGTTTGCAGATGACATCAAACTGAGTGGTGCTGCTGACATGCCTAAGGACAGGATGCCATGAATAGGGATGTGGCCAAGCCTCAGGAGTGAGCTCATGGGATTCCATGGGGCCAAGTATTGCGCCTGTGTTGGGGCAACTCCCAGTGCCAGTAGAGGCTGGGGGTGAAAGAGATCAACAGAGTCCTACCGAAAAGAACGAGGGGTGCTGGTGGACATGACCCAGAAATGTGCATTTGCAGCCCAGAAAGCCAGTTGTATTCTGGTCTGCATCAAAACCAGCATTGCCAGCAGAATGAGGGAGGTAATTCTGTCTCCCTACTACACTCTGGTGAGACCACACCTGGAATGCTGTATCAAGTTCGGGGGATCTCATCAAAGGAAATATATGGACCTCTTGGAGCAAGTCCAGAAGTGGCCACCAAGTTGGTCAGAGGGATGGAGCGTCTCTCCTATGAAGAAAAGCTGGGAGAATTGGGATTGGTCAGCCTTGAAAAAAGAAGGCTCTGGGGAGACCTTATAGCAGCCTTCAAGTACTTAAAGGGAGCCTACAAGAAAGATGGGGACAAACATTTTAGCAGTACCTGTTGTGATAGGACAAATAATGATAATGACAGATAATGATTTTAAACTGAGAAGGTTGATTTCTATTCAACACATGGAAGAAGATTTTTACATTGATCATAGTGAAACACTAGGGTGAGAGTGATTGCTCAGAGAGATGGTGCATGCTCCATCCCTGGAGACGTTCCAGGTGATGTTGCACAGGGCTCTGAGCAACCTGATCTACTTTAACAAGTCCCTGATCATGGCAGGACAGACTAGATGACCTTTAAAGATCCTTCCCCACCCAAACTAGTCAATGATTCTGTGATTCAGTGTCATTCTACTGCTTATAAATTCATTATGTTAATCAATGCCAGGAGTTCCTAAATTTATAACTTTCTTTGACATTCCACATCAAGGGAACACAGAAAAAGTTTTATATTCCTAAAGACGTAATATTTCTAGAAATCTTTATTAATTTTTCTATCTGGAATTGGGAGAGATGGCTGCCATACAGACCGTACATGCTATTGCCCCCTGAGAGGTGGAATGTACATGTCATGAAGAAACCTAAAATTTGTATGATAGTTTCACACTGGTCTGTGCAGTATAAACTGCATTAAACTAAAAAAAAGATAAGTTTCAGGAGGAGATATCAAAAACTGTACTGGGATCCTAATATGCTTAAATACTGTGTTAAAAAATACAAAACTGAGGTCAGTACTATTTTCGTTTATCTCTTCTATTTTGACATTTGTGTTAGTGAGCTAAGAAATCAATAAAGACTTATTTCATTGGCAAGCGTTAGAGAGTATGTAGGAAGGAACATTCAGGATGCATATAGTTGCTTTCAAGGCCACTTTGAATAAAAATATATTTATTATTAAGTAAATTGAATGGTTCTTTTTGTTTAATTGGCTCATATATCAAATATTAATTCTTTGGAATACTTACTCTACAAACAAAAAGGTTTACAATATTGGATATACAAAAAGTATTTTGTTTATTCCAGTTATTTTCACCCCTTATAATGAATGCCTGTCTGGTAGTCAGAGTCCTTTCATAAAAACCATAAATCATAATAAATGTAACTCAAAGTGTCAATATAATACAAGAAGCATCCTTATAACACCATGTTAATCAATAATGTTCAGAAATTAAATATATTCCATGTGCATAATCTGAGGTAGTTTCTCTGAAATAAAAATGCAGGAGTTTGTGCCTGCTTGTTGTGGTTTTACCACAAATTTAGTGATTTTTGAGAAGAGATGTCCGAGAGAAGCCACAGACACACCCCAAAATGAAGAAAAGGCACAAATATCACAGTTTATTTTGCGCACACACAAAATCCGACAAATAAAGTGCAACAAAACAGACAAATTAAGCTTCCCAGGGCCCATGTTGGGATGAGGACGCTCTGGAAATA
>VYZS01001923.1:11362-24763 GCA_013400695.1 Neodrepanis coruscans | reverse complement strand
GGAGCGGCCCCCGTGCACCCCCACGGGCATGGTGCGGCCCCGGCCCCGGCATGGCCCTGCGGACGTGGGACGGCCCTCGTCCCGTTGCGGGCCCACGGTCGCAGGGTGGCCCTGGTCCTGGCGTGGTCCCTGCGTGCCCATGCCCGGCGGGGAATGGGGGGGGGAAACGGTTTTGTTTTCTAACCCACAACACTGCTATAGGAGATGAACTAATCAGTATCTGGAACGTTAGATCTGTTAATGCTGGATTTAAGAATGTGGTTGCACACTGAATACCCAGCAAAGGAGAACACTTGGGCATTGGCAGGAGAAAAACAGATTCCTCAAAGCTGAGGAGGAGCCAGATATACTTTCAAGCAAAGCATCTGGGCCAGCTGCCCCTGTGCTATGGGAACTGAAAAAGGGGGAGGGATAGGAGTAGGTGACTCCATGCAGTATGGGGTGCAGATAACCATCTGCCAACCTGACCTGTTGCCTAAAGAGGTCTTCTGATTGCCCGAGATCTGTATACAGGACCTTATGTTGCCAAAGCCTCTCTGCTGTTCTTCCATGTGGGTACAAATGATACTGTTGGGGACAACCTGGAGAGTATCAGAATGGACTACAGATCTGTGGAGGAAACAGTTAGTGATATGGGGGCCCAGCTGTTGCAAGGAAAGGGAAGGGGTGTAAGAATACGGCACATCAATATTTGGTTATGGAGCTGTTGGTAACAATAGGAATTCGGTTTCTATGACTTTGTGATCCTGCTTGAGGATCAACACCTTCTTGGAAGAGGTGGGGATCCACCCTCATAAGAAGGGCCATGGTGTTTTTGCTAGCAGAATGTCTAACCTGATAAGGAGGGCTTTCAAATAATCATGCCAACATGGGCAAGAGGGCAAGGCTTACTGGCAGCACTGAGTGATCATCAGGGCTGACAGCAAGAATTTGGGGTGATGTGAATGAAAGGGAGCACAAACTCAACAAAACAAGGCTAAAGTGGGGACATTTCAAGCCTTTGTGCGTAAACAAGGAAGTGCCTCCAAGGTACCTTTTTGGAAAAAAAACAACCCAGACCCTTTCTGAGAAATTGACATGTTAGGGTGCTTCTCTGATGTGTCTGTACACTGGTGTAGAGACTAAACATGAGGATTTCTGTGCAGTCATTGGTGCAATCATTGAGATGTGTTGGGATGCTTTGCGTGACTGCAGTGGGAAAATATGTGCTCTTTAGGAAAGACAGGCTGGGAAAACAAGGAGGTGGAGTTACACTTTTAGGTGAGTAAACAGCTGTAATTCACTGAGCTCCTCTAGGGATGAATGATAAACAAACAGAGCTTCTTAGTAAGGGTTAAAGAGCAGACGAGTATGGACACTCTAGTGGGAGTCTGCTCTAGGCTGCCTGACCAGAAAGAACAATTGGGTGAGGCCTTCTGCATTAAGCTAGAAATAATCGCACATTTGCAGGCCCTGATCCTCATGGGGGACTTCAATTACCTTGATGTCTGCTGGAGGAACACAGTGGGATGTAAGCCAATTCAGGAAGTTCCTGAAGAGTATCAGTGACAACTTCTTCACTCAAGTGATAGAGAGCTAATGAGGAGAGGTGCTTTGCAGAGCATCACACTTGAAAAAAAAAAGGGAGGGCTCACTGTGGGTGTGAAAGCTGAGGATATCCTTGGCTGCAGTGGCCATGAGATGGTGGAATTTGGGGTCCTTAGAGGAGGAAGCAGGGCAAAAATCAAAGTCACAACCTTGGACCTCAGGAGAGCTGACTTTAACCTCCTTAATTACTTGCTTGGAAGAGTCCTGTGGTATAAGGCTCTGCATGGAAGAGCAAACTGGACATACACAAGTCTTTGGACTCCTATAGGATGCATCCATGAGTACTGAGTGAGCTTTCAGATACAAAAATGGGAGGAGTGATTGATATGCCATAGAGTTGCACTGCCATCCAGGGAGACGTTAACAGGCTGGGGAAATGAGTGGGTAGGAACTTTATGCAGTTCAACGAGAAAAAGTGCTATATCCTACATTTGGCGATGAATAACATTATGCACCAGGACATAATGGGGACCAACTGGCTCAAAAGTAGGTCTGCACGAAGTTGCAATCAAGTTGAACATGAGCTAGCAATGTGTCTTTGCTGCAAAGACATCTAGTGCCATCCTGGGCTTTATTAGGAGAGTGGAGGTCAAGGAAAGTGGTCTTTTCACTCTACTAATTACATATGATGCCACAGTTGGAGTGCTGTGTCCATTTCTGGGCTTTCCAGTACAACAGAGAGAAATCCAGTGAAGGGTCACTAAGATTACAGAAACACTGGAGCATCTCTTCTATGAGAAAAGGCTGAGAGAGCTGGCACTATTTAGCCTGGAGGAGGGAAGGCTTAGGGGAAAACTGATCAATGTGTACAATTATTCAGCTGAGGGAATGAAAAAAAGGGCAGTCAGGCTCTTTTCAGTGGTAGTCTGTGACAGTGTCAGAGACAATGGGCATTAACTGAAGCACAGGAGGCTCCCTCAGAACATCAAGAAACACTGTTTTCACTTTGAGGATGATTGAGCACTGGCACAGGTCACTCAGACAGGTTATGAAGTCTTCATCCTTGGAGATTGTCAGAAGCGGTCTGAACATGGTCCGGGGCACTTGGCTCTAGGTGGCCCTGCTTCAGCTGGCAGGGTTGGACCAGATGACCTACAGAAGTCCCTTTCAACTTCAGATATTCTGTGATCCTGTAAATTCAGCTAAAGTTAATACTATTTGCATTAAACTTACTATTTCTAAATAATCTTGGATAAAAAGCACTAACAATAAAGGGCACTGTAACTTGCGTTTTCTAGTGCAGTAATGTTTAGCTTATAGAATAAGTGTCTTCTAATGGTTTTCTTTGGAGTGAATGAGCAGGGGAAAACAAGCTGAATTGTAATGCATACCAGAAGTTTGATGCAAAGTGTTCCAAGGTGTGTTTGCTTTACTTACCATCTTAGCTGAGTATTGCTGAGAGAAGAATAGAGTTCTTCACATCCACTTTGAAAAGACTCTTATAGAAGCAGTATATCTGCTTCATACTTCTAGTCGGATTTATTTTAGAAAAAAATATGTGTGCAGTTTATTTCCAATGCATATTTTCCATAAAATCAAGATTGTTTAATCAGTGCTGTAAGTCAGTGTAGCTGGTAGTCATGAATAAAAGTATGAGTACTTAATTCATTGTTGGCTTCTCAGTTGGTGCCCAACCGACATACATGACAATAAAGAGCATGAAGATATTTCAGTGATGATTTATATGTCTCCCACATGACCTCAGCCTAGCTGTAGAATAAATTTGTGAATGTAAAACATTGAAGACGAAAGATCTAACCCTATATTTTTGGATGTGCTGTAATTGTGAGGGAGTAGTCAAGGAAAGAATTCTTGTACATCCTTACTATGCTTAACAAATTAAAAAGGAAACTAGAGAGGACTTAAGGCCTTCTTATTAGCACTTACCAGTGCAATACACACCCCTGCATCACATGACTCAATCACACTTCTGGGGATGGATCACTGTTCTATTCTTACCATTCAAAATATTGAATAGATTATGTGTACTGCTAGGTAGTTGTATTATCTGAATTTAAAGAATGGTGGAAAGGGCAATGTAGAGAAATTATATTCCCTTTGCAGTATCAGCACCCTACTGAGCAAGTATCTCTCTTACTCTGGGATAGCTGCATTACATTAAGTGTTTCTGAAGGAATTTTCGAATGGAAGTTTCAGCAGAAATTTGACAACTAAATGTCTTGGATAATGTGTTTTCCCACTTTAGAAAGAGTTTAAAAACATAATAATTGTTCTTTATAGATGATACTGTGTTTTTTATACCTGATTAACAGTATTTTATTACAATATGAACTTACTATTCTTGTTCAGTTTACTAAACTGTTGAATATATGCATATAGGTGCCTGAATGTCCCACACTAAATTACTGCTTTATTGTAAGAGATGCTTATGTAAAGATGTGAAAGGATAATGCCTTCAGAGAGGGTGACACTCATATACCAAACACCTCACCGTGACTTCATTCTAACTGTATACACATTAAAATTAAGCATATGTTTGCAGTGAAGTGGGGACCCAAACAGAAAAATGACAGGAAGACGAGATATAGTAAAAATATGTAATCATAGGCATATATTTCCCTTAGTACTCTGTAGATAAACAAAACTTCAAAGCATTAAATTTAATATAAGCAAAATATTTTAGATGTCATGTTGTTTCAGTCTTAGTTCTCTCTAAATATCTTTTCTCTTCTCTTCTCTTTGTCTTTTCATATTTTGATCCTTCCTGTTTTGTATTTATCTTTATTCACTTACAATAACACCAAGACCTTTAGAGATTATGTGGTCAGTCAAAGAGCTCTAGAAAATGGGATTCTGTTAAGTAGACTTTCACTTCACAATAAATAAAACAACATGTAGGTAATAACAAACATATGTTGCACAGTTATTGTGCTACAGTAAATTATATTGATACCTTTGCACCATAACATAGATCTTCCTCCATTAGAATTTTGGGTTTTTTTAATATTCATGGAAGAGACTGGCAGCTAAGAGTTAATCTGGCAGTTAATTATATACTGAATTATTATTATGACAAGACTTGAAACCTGTTGTATGAAGTCCAAACAATTTTGTTTAATGCACATCATAATTCTAAACTCAGAACTTGGACTGAGCAGGGCTTGTAGCACTTACTTATAAACAATCTCTGTAAAACTTCATAGGTTATTTATAATAGTGTGTTTAGCATGGTTTCAGGCTTCATTAGTTGATGTCTGCCTGTTGAGACATGCATATTTGTTACTGGTAGTTCTTTAGCTGGGAAAAAATCTAGTTACATTTTTTCAAGTTTTAGAATTTATCAACCTGTGCAACACAAAAGTTTTGTTGCTCAGTTTTTATGAGTAACTGTATCTTGACATTGAACAATTTTTGGGGGGCAAATTTCCGTCAGCATAGACTAATGCTCTCAGGAGACTGATGTTGGATCTGCCATTTTTGATGACCTAAAATCTGCTGCCACCAGAATTTCTTTTCTTAATGTCAAAGACTGCTTTGGCAGTGAAACAGGGGTCATATTGTGGAACTGAAGAAAAACAATTTCAGTGCCAAAAGACATGAAACAATTGGTGCATAAGGTCATCTGATGTTCTTGCCAAATGCTTCATGGCATTAGAATCTTCTATGTCTTTCTTTAAAAATCTTCTATCAAAAGATTGAAATACATTTCTTGTTCTTTACTAGTCCATGGAAAGGATGAGTAGTTCCATATTAAATTTGAAAGTAATTTGCTCATGAAAAACAATCTAAAGATTTTTAAAATGGCATTTGTATCTTTGAACAAGGCTATGTTCTTTTATGCCTTTCTAACCTGAGCTGATACCTATTTCATAGGTTTGTTTTAATTTTCCTATAAAAAAATTGATAACTAGTTTTGGGTATTTTTATTAAAAAGATGCCTAATTATGGAGAATGAATAAAATCCCATTGCCTTTAGTGTAAGAAAAATCAAAGTATAGAATACTGTCTCTCATACAGTTTTATCTAGCAATTGGTGAAAACAGCAAACAGTAATTCCTATTTACATATTTACATCCCTA
The DNA here is from genome assembly GCA_013400695.1 of Neodrepanis coruscans. Lineage (NCBI taxonomy): Eukaryota > Metazoa > Chordata > Aves > Passeriformes > Philepittidae > Neodrepanis > Neodrepanis coruscans. The sequence goes on along the minus strand of VYZS01001923.1, from coordinate 19,136 downwards.
AGATGCATTATTTTTCTGGTTGTTGGTATCTGGCTACTTTCTTAGTAGAACTTTCTCTAAATTAGTTTCATCCTAATTCTGTTTCTTTTGCATGCATCTCTTCTAAGACAATACTCTTAAAACTGATAAAGAATTGTCTTCATTCCAACAACCTCTGTAAGTCTGTTAAGGACAGATTTATAAAGAAGGTTATCTCAGAGCACTAGTTTAACTCTCTGTAATAAAACACTGTCCAAAAACAAGAGTTCATGTATAAAGGGGAAAATACTATTAAAGATATTTTCAGTTGCTTTGATTGCCATTTTATACTGCCAGGAATTTTCTCAGTGGCTTTGCTTTCCTTAGTCATGGGTGCAAAACTGAACCAGAATCAAGCACTGAAACTTGGCAATGGATTTTGTTGGCTTGCCCATTTCTTTTGACAAGAAGGATTTTTTTTCCTTTAGCATAAGATATAGTTGACCTTGAGTTGTCTGGTGTGTTGTTAATGCTGAAGAAATGACTGACAAACAGCAATTATGGAGAAACATGTGGTTGTGGCTATTCTTATGCTCTCATCAGGTACTGTTACACATTTGAGGTCAGACTGTGAAAGGTAATGTTGTGGATGAAACAGTGAAAAAGAAATAGCATTATTTTCAAATTCTTTATTCATGACTACAGATATTTTCTATGTGATTTGCCCTTTCTATCACAGTGACCTCTACAGACAAGATGATGAAAAATATCAACAAAAAGATAACGGTAACCAATAGCTGGTATAAGAAGTTATTCACAAACACTAACCTAAAAGCAGACAAATAATTGTATGAACTGTTGTTGGTATCACAGAAGTAGAAAGTCAGATCTGGTTTTCAGATTTACTAGTGTAAGGACTCCCTGCTGAAAGCAGCTACCAGATGCAGGATTTTCTCAAGGTTAAATATGATTATAGCACATGCACACATACAAATTGTGTGTCGGAGATTAAATCACAAAATAATGAGATCTTTTCAGAAGATAGTATACTCCTCTGATTATTCTCTCTACCTTTAAGATATGCTTGCGTTTTAAGCACTGTATTTATTGGGAAACTGCACTTAAACTGCTATTGTGTCATTGAACGTGAAGGTTTGCCCGAAACTGCACTTAAACTGCTATTGTGTCATTGAACGTGAAGGTTTGCCCACTTTGCTGTATTAGGTGCAGAAAAATTAATTTCATGCAAAGGATCTAGTTTTCCTTCTGTATGTCAGAAGTCAGAATTATCTTCATATATTTTTTTTGTCTGATTCCTTACACATCTGAAATGAGATAATAAAAATCACAAGGATATATTAACGAAATGGAAACCACTGTAAGAAAATTAAATACATATAAGTAACATTCTGTGCTTCATACTGAAAACAGATTAGTTCAAATTTATTGCTGTCAAAATATATGACTTCGAAACTCCAAAATCCTGTAGTGAGGTGGATTAAAAACAAATCTTTTATTATTTAATATATGATGTGATCATTTAACACAGATGAAATTTAGTGGACTGGCTAGATTGCCATATCCAGAGGCCCTCTGAAGGCTGTGTCTGTCCTAGTGATATGTCTTGGTAGAATAAGAAATATTCTATGTGAATTGCCCAACATTATCCATTTGTCTTTTTCTGGTTCAAGTTTCCAATTAGTTTGATGCACAAAAATAAAATTCCTTTTTGAGTAAATGAAATCAGAAGTCCTGATCCAAATGTGTTTCTGTGGTAACACTTTTACATTCTATAGGTATTTAAGAGAAAATATATGATAAATGAAACAACAAAAAAAAATTAGGTTATACTGAGATATGTGTCAAATGCATGAAATTATGATGCAATTTACAGCATAAAGTGACTCAGTGTGATACTGCAAAGAGTTAATTTTCAAATTAATATGTTAAACAAAGCAGATTCTACTGTATGCTGTACTTAGTCCAAGCTTTGCCTCGGAAAGGACTGAATGCTTTCTCCATTCAGAGTAACACCATATTGTGCTATCCAGAAGTTTTTCACAAGCCTCCACCAAAAGAGTGCTATGCCTTCAAGGCATAACTAGAGCTCACTGGAAAGCTGTTCCTTTAAAAAAATGCTCATTGAAAGATGCAGTTTCATTGAAATGGAAATGTACACAGTTTCATGGATGAAAAAGCCAGAAGGGAGTACTGTGATCATGTAGCCTGGCATACTGTACAACAGAGACCTCATGGCTGTCTTAGTTTCTTTCCATTTGAACTAGGACATGTCTTTCTAAGGATAAAAAAACCCCTCTACCTTTCTTTTCAAAAAGCATGCTTCAAGGATGGGAGTGTCTACCACAATTTTCAATGAGGTACTCATTGTTGTTAATTAAGATGTTAATTCTAAGTTTGTCTGTCTTCATTTTTTAGCCCCTGGGTCTTGTTAGGCTTCTGTCTATGAGACTGAAATGAATTTTGTCTTCCTATGTATATATTTATAGACTGTATATAGTTATCCATTATACTAAGGAGGTCAAATTTCTTTATTCTCTCACTTTAGGTCATGTTTTGGAATACTTTGATGATTATTTTGTGAATACCTAGCTACTTACTGATGTTACTTTTGACTCATGGATACAGAAATTTGGTATGTTATTTGAATACTGAAGTAGCTGAAGCTAAGTAGTGTCTCCATTCCTGTATGAGATTCCTCTGTCAATACGTCTGCAGTCATGTTCTTTTATGAGTGAGATTAAGAAAAGTTTGGAGCTCTCCAGATGGCCTAAAACTGCAGGGACCTCTTTGCCTAACAACTTGTATTGTAAGCTTTTAGGTGTTTGTACTTGTTTGTAGTTTACAGTTTCATTGTCACCTGTAGTGACACTAAATCATACATTGTTCAATTCTTCCTTGATGTAAAGTTCTTTTTAGGCCACTAATCCTGGGAGAAGCTTTGGTGTTTTGTTTGTTTGTTGGTTTGGTTTGGTTTGGTTTTTTACTTAAATGCAGTCTTGGGGCTCTGCTTTTGGTCTATTTAAAGAAAATCACAGTTTGGGATTGGCTTATCCAAACAGCAGCCCTTCAGGAAAAGTAGAAGAAATTAAGAAGGGGAAGAACTAGGCTGCTGATAGTTGTAAGGCCTAACAAACAATAGTTGTACTACCCTATTTGCTCTCCGTGAGAGTTTAAAAGTTAGAATGTTCAGCTCAGATGTGAGACATCTTTGTATACTTTCTTCCTTTGTGTCAGGAAAGACAAACTTTGATTTCCTAGTCTCCATGAGAATAGTTCAACTACATAGACAGAATGTGGTTTTTTTCTGTCTGCTAGCATGAATGTGTGTTTCATGTAAAGCTGAGTAGATGCACGAGTTCAGCAGTGTACTTCAGAGTATCTTCTTAATTATAGCCCAGAATCATTTTGACCTCTTAATGGAGTATCTTGACCCCTGAGACAGTGATGATACAAGTTTTTTCCCATTTTGCTGATTTTTTTTTTTAAAAAAATAAGAATTCGCTGTTTCTCTAAAAAAGATACTTTCACATTTGTATTCTTTTTCTTGGTGAGTAGTGAATAATGAAGCATTTTTTTAAATGCTTAAATTTTTAGAATATGATTTAATTTTTGCAATACAATTTAATTACTTAAAAAATTACTTTTCAGTACAAATATGACATTTTTGGGAATATCTGTTGTAGTTTATGCCAGTATTACAGACTGTCATTGAAGTGAAATTAGAAAATGGATGATGTTTAACACATAACATAATAAATAATAATAATTAATAATAATAATAATAATAATAAGAATAAGAATAAGAATAAGAATAAGAATAAGAATAAGAATAAGAATAAGTTATTATGTATGTTGTGGCAAAATGTTACTTTTATAAAACACAGAATCATATGACAATTACAAATAGTTCACTCCTTGCAAAGGAATGTTATTTCCCAAGGAAGAGTGTGACAGTTATGAATCAGTAGTATTACATGCCTGTTTTCATGTGTCTAGAGCTTGCTTACATTTGAGAGTATGATTCAATATTTTCCATGCTGATATCTGTCTCAGCTAATTTGCTATGGTCATTATAGCTAGAATGGCCCGGTCTTTTAAGGGAAAGTAACTAAAAAGAAAAAAAAATGCAGTTTTTAATTTAAATACTTGATGGATCTTGTGCTTTAACAGGGGACTATCTTCTGTCTTCTACATCAAAAACATGATTTGATTGACTAGTTGAAAAGGTCTGTACCCAAAGCTTCCAAATTTGGTTCTTGCTTTCCCATTCCCTTCCTTCAAGATTTATTATCTTTTGAAAACTTGTGGTTTGTATGCTCAGTGTATGTATAGTGTAACACCTCAGCCACAGAACCACAAGTTCAATTGGAAGTATTACTTTTAAAAATATATTTAAGGCTTCAAAAGATTTTGCTCAACTGAATTTTTGCAAGTCTTTAGTTCATTCTTATCTTGAGTTCACATAGAGAGAAAATGGCAACACACTTTCTCAAGAGAGTTTCTTTTTAATTTGGTGAGAAAGTAAAATATTTTGGTAAGAGCTTTCAAGAGCAGCACAACCAAAGAGGAAACATTCCGCAAAAAAAAACACCCCAAGAAAAAAATCCAGATAAGGCTTAGAAAATGCAGTCCATTTGTTTTAAGTTACCCGAAAGAGGTTAAGAGTAAGGAAAGAAAGGAGATTATGAGAAGAAAAGGTTCAGAGAAAGAGAAAAGGAAAGAAAAACAATAACGAAAAAGAAAAAGAGAAAAATAGCTATCACCAGAGTACTTTGCAGGGTGAGAGCAAATCCTGAGAGGAGACAAAAAAATAAGATGGCGCTCATGTGCTGCTGTATTTATGTGATCTGGCCACCATTACCAACTCTTCCAGGTGGGACAACTGGGTCTTTGACTACTCAGTGCCCTCAAAGCCACAGTGAGGAGTGCTGAGGCTAATCAGAGGCTCCAAGGGACATAGTGTGGACTACCAGGCAGGCCTTCCATGTACTCTGCAGGCCTGACCATGTTGTTTCTGTGCCATGTGCCTTCCATGAGGCTGCAAGCCACGTGCAGTCCGGCCCTGGCCCCTCCCACATCACACAAACACTAGCTGGTTTGTTGTGACCCAAATAATTATATAATTCAGTGAGACTGGAATCCAGTATCTCACACATAGTCAGCAGGAACTTCCTGGAACTTACTTGCTAATACTCCATCATGACTAAGCATGCTCAATACTTTCATAGTTTGTAATTGTAAGAGATGGCAACTGAATATACTTCTCCTACATCTAACAAGAGCCCAGACATTTAGTTGTCTCATCACTGCTAGTGCCTGGGCCATTCATACTAAACTACTGAACATGTTCTGACTCTTTTCTTTTTAGAATAGTTCTGTGCCAGGATAGCAAAGAGGCATTGGAACTGTGATTTGCAATGGAATTCTTTTCAGTTGAGCTGCTGCAACCCCTCGCCTGGCTGCTGGTGCTTGGATTGTTTTGAGGTTGAAAACAACACATCTGCTGAGACTTAAAAGATTGAGAGAGAAACTGAATGGAAATTGGAGGATGAAGTTAAAAGTAATTGTGAAACAGATTCTTTTTGGAAGGTAGCTTAAATCTGAGACGCTAAAACTGAGAAATGAGAAGTATAAATTTCATGTGCCTGTGCATCCACTGTCTTAGTGAAATCTCCCTTCTACTTTGCGTACACAGTTCCACATTTCCTGTGTAGCCATTCTAGTTCTTACTCCAAAGACGTCTCCCAGTTTCCAGTCTCATTCATTATTATGTCCAGTCTCACCTTTTGCTGATCTCTTAGCAAATTTTCCTCCATACTCTCTATGTGACAGAGCCATTCTGGTCTAGTATGGGTACTAAAATGAGTATTCTTCTCATTCCTCCTCATGTTTCTTTTTTCCAGCTTTTGCCCAGCTGTGCTTAGGTTTCTTGCATCCTTTTCCCTCTTTGTCAGAACTCTCTTTCCAAACTCCTTTTCCTGTCCATCCACTATATTTTTCCTTGGCTAGACAGTCTTGAACTCTTCACTGTCGGAAAGTTAAGTAAATTTTGGTCCTTGTTCCCTGACCACAATCTGTGCAATGGAGATGAAATAGGAAGATATTAAAGACAGGTCTCAGTTACAACAGTATTTCAGCTTTGTTGATCTGTTGTTTGAGATGTAACCTGTTTTTTTGTGTTGCTCATTTTTTCTCTTAAATCTGAATTACTGAATTTCCATGCTGCTCAATTTCTGAGTCTTCATAATATTAATTATTTTATTTCTACAAACTTCTAGAGAAATGGGGGAGGAAAGAGTGTGGTTTTATCCATACAAAATAATTCAGGATATAAAAATTGACAAATCCCCTTAGAATTCTATTTTTTTCAAGGTAATTACCATTGTATACTGTATATTAACTTCTCTGTGTTGAAAGCAAAACTCCTCTGGATTACATTTCTAACTATGTTATCAAAATTTTTGAAAAAGATATTTAAGGAAGAACATTGGGTGGGATATGTGGGGACACAAATAATGATGCCTCAGAAAGCCTTGGTTTGAGTGCCTCAACAATGTTATTAATGCATGCAGCAGGAAAACACAATCCAAGTTTTTCAGGGAAGCTTGTTTTGATCATGATACCTTTTTTTCAATTTTGCAGTTGTTTATTACACAATTTCCAGGTGCTCCAGCAAATATAGTAAAAATTCTACTTACAATCATGGTTTTCTATGAGAGCAAATTCATCAATTGAATCTGGAGATTCCTGGGAAAGAATAGTGGATGTTCATGACGTACCATAGTGTTGTGAGCCAAAGGTACAGGGAGACAGAATTATTTCTGAACTGATGGATATAAATCTAATTCAGATGTATGACATGCAATCTCAATACCATTGTATTAATTTATCAAGGTAACTGTGATAGCTGAAGTTGAAATGTCCATCTGTGACAAATTACTTCTCTGTTCTAAACATAAACTTTGGAAAAGTATTAAATGCTAAGAGGACTTAAAAAAGTAAGTATAGTGTTACACAGCGGAGATGTAGTTCACTATTTTGTAGTTTGGATGTAATTGTTATAAAAGATCAGCTGCTATAATTTGCTGATAAGCAGGACTTTGACAACAAACATTAATTATCTGAGGTTCTTCAACTAAGGCACCAAGCAGCATGCACTGACATACAAAGTGTGTTTATTGGCTACCAAACTTGTAAATGGAAATGGGTATAACTGACATTTGAGCCTCTGTAGACCTGAGCCACTTCTTTCAACATAAAAGGTAGGATTTAATAACCAAAATAAAGGTGTCTAGTGCTATTTTAAATGCCCTGCCACATTTAACCTAGCCTCCAGCTGTCACTCCATAAGGACTCAGATTTCCTCTGGTCTCATGTCTGCCAGCCCCAGGTCTCAGATACACCAGGTGTCTGAAATGTCTGTGTTTGAGAGACTGAGTCATAGTTCTGTATACATTTTTGATATAATTTGTGCAAATTCTGGTCTGGGAGTGATCCTTTATCAGAATGCCTTTCAAGGCTTAAATGATTCAGAGCTCAGAGATCTGAATTAGGGAGATATTTTTCTTAGAGGTTTTTAATTTTAGTAGCCCTTGGTAGACTTTTGTTTCCCCATGAATGTTTTGATCATTTTTGAGTAAAATTTAGCATTCATGATTCTGTGAATGTGTTTGAAGGATTATCTTCTTTTGTTTATTTTGAATCTTCTGTTAGCTACTTTCTTTTATTTTTCTTTATAATTTCTTACTGCTTCTATTGGAAGGGACTGTTAAGAATACTTCCTATTCACCTTCTT